>JAHDVF020001094.1:0-147500 GCA_022606425.2 Lepidostoma basale | reverse complement strand
CTTGGACAATGATGTAAATGAAAATGTTTATCAAAATTATCGTACAGTATCTCAAAGACATTATTTAACTAACTAACTAACTAACCATCACGCCGTCTCCCTGAAAGGGTAGGCAGAAATAATGGACTGTCACACTTTTACTGATGCGGCACTCCATCCTTCTCTTTTCGCCCTGCGGGAGACGCGGTGTGATGGGTTGCGAATCTCATCGCCACCAATAGGCATCTCCCGCGCACACTTCGATCGTCCAACACCCACAAAATAAATCTAAAACAAATAATATAAAATACAATGATATAAAATAAAATAACAAAATAAAAATAATTTAACACAAAATGTTCTTTTCAGATGGTGCACATATTGTCTATTTACGTTATGTTCACGTATCCACCGTTTTTTTTAATTTAGCATATAATGTAATAACACATAATGTTTTTTTCGATGTTGCACATGTTGACATGGACGATCCAGACTTTCGTGTTTATTTAATGTATGTAACAAGTATCCACCGTTTTTTAAATGAGCTGTAATTAGGCACTTAACCATCAAGAACTTAAAAATAATATTGAAGAAATTATTCAGATTGTCATTGGAACAAATGAAAAATTTATTTTTACATCTGTCAAAAAGACATTATTTACGTTAGCTTATATTCAAATACTGAATACCAACCCTTTGTATGGAAGCGAAGCATGGAACTGGCAAAAGAAGGATGAAAGTAGAATAAATGCAGTAGAAATGATATTTTTTAGACGAATGTTTGATACTCTGTGTATGATAGAGGTGAGAAAAATAATTAAATGAGGTGCGAATGATAGTGTCATGAACGAAATAATAAAAGGATCATTAGATGGTTTGGACATATGGAAAGAATGAATGAAGAAAGAATGGTAATAAAATTATATGTTAACGATGTAAATGGAACCAGAAATAGAGGAAGACTGAGGAAAACGTCGCACGATCAAATAAATAAAATATTGAATGTCGGACATGTAAGGAGTCAGAAAAATCAGGAAAGAAAAGTGTGGCAGTCCGTTCTTTCTGCCTACCCCTTCGGAGGTTGTTAGGATGGTTTGTTAGTTACTTAGTTTTATCTCAAAGATATTGGTTTACGTTAGCTGATATTCATATTTTGAATACTTTTGCCATGAATCGGTGTAATCTGATAGCGAAATGCACCGGTTACGTACGGGACCATTGGGCATTGAACGACGCAAATCTGCGGTTCCGTACAGGACCACAGGGCGTCTAAAGGTTAAATTGGTCGACCATTTCAACGTTCGGACAATTCAGTCGCAGAGTGGATGCAGCATAATTAAATTGGTTGAATTTAGTTCCATTATCTGGGCGCCGCGTGAGGTTCGATATTCCCTGATGGTGGGGAGGGTGCAGAAGAATTTCCTGCGATACATCTATTTTAGGGAGTATGGATATTACCCGTGTCTCTTTCCAACTGATTTCTTGCTAGGGATGCTGGGGTATCAGTCACTCGAGAGGAGACGAGACAATCACTTAATTGTTCACTTCTTTCGACTCATAGGCGGTTGTATACACAACTCAGAAATCCTGAGTGATGTAGGTCTGTTCGTTCCCGATAATTATCTTCGACAAAGAAACCACAGATTGTTTGATCTCCCACGATGCAGAACCAACCTGCCAATGGTTGTGTCAGTAGGTAGAGCAACATCTTTACTAAATCGTGACACCTCGGAGGTCGACGTATTTAGTGATAGTGTAGTTGACCTGAGGGAGGCGCTGTCTCTGTCATTATTATAGGATAATTGTGAGTTCTTTCATTATGTGTTATTTACTCTTGTATCTCAAACTTTTTGTTAATAATATGTAGTTTTGTGATGCTTTTGATATGTTTAAATTAATTAAATAATAAATGAAAATGAAAATTAAAGTCACCCAAATGTCATTCATTTGATATTCTAACACAAATATATTCGAATAAATATAAATTCACTCTGTAATACTTTTTAGTTGTATTCGTTACCAAAGTTCACGTTAATATGTATTCGTTACCAAAATTATATTCACAAATTGTATTGTACACGCTATACAATAACATTTATGAATACAATTTATTGTTCTATTGTACACATTAGTATGTATTCCTAATCAAAATTATATTCATAAATTCAATTAGTTCCAGGCAATACATTACTTTATTCTGTGGTTTGTCTTTTCATTATTTTCAACAATGTAGTCAACGTCAATCACCTCAATCACCGTATTCTGCTCCTTTAACTCGTCTATAAAAACAACAACGCATTAGATTTTCGCTACATTTGATAATGTTTTGAAATAAATAAAAGTTTGTATGTGGAATTGCGGAACACGGAAGGAAATACAAAGTAGATTAAATGTGGCCTGGCATCCCATTGTTTTTGCGTATATTAAATGTGAGTACCGGATGGACGGGGACAGGTCTAGGAAGTGCATGAACGAGGCTGACAAAAGGGCGCCACTGCACCCTATAACGGCCTCGGGTATTTATTTATTTATTTATACATAATACACAAATGAGACATAACAAACGAAAAACATTTAGGCGACTCATTTGGACACAAAACGGTGTAACAAAGATAAAACAACGATATGAAACCAAAAAATCATACATATCAGAAGGAACCCAAATATGTCGACGCCAGTGAAGCAGTACTCTTTCCAGAATTCGTAATACATTTTTTATGAACACTGCCTAATGACGGTGAAAATATTCAAATCCGAGACGATTAGACGATTAGACGATTAGACGATCAGACGATCAGACGATTAGACGACTAAACGATTAGACGATTAGACAATTAGACAATTAGACGATTAGACAAATAGGTATGTGGTGGGGACCCTTCTCTGATTCCGTTTTTTTATGTATAAAAATGCCTTAGACAAAAACATGATATTCCAATTAATAATAATAAAACTTCTAAAAAACAGTAATTTTCATTCGGATTAGTAATGTAAATTTGTTAATCATTAGTGAAGTTAAAAACCGTAACTTAAGTTGACACTTAGTTGTCGGTGGTTAAAATATTTTAGCTACCCTTGTGTGGAATCCGAAGACAGTCATTACCCGTAACGCGATTCGCATCGTAAAACGGGTAACGTAAAACGCGGGATGCTGGATATCGAGAAGACAAGTTACTCGACTTAAGAATCCGAAATAACATAGTGTGAGAGCACCAATATTCAAATCAAATCAGTTAATAACTCTAAAGACATAACAAACACCATGTTTAAGGAGTTTATTGACTACAGGTAAAATACAAGTCTGCCAGTTGGTTCTTATGGTCTTGAAACTGTTACATTGTCCAAACAAAGTGCCGAGAAACTACGAGTGACCCAAAGAGCCATGGAAAGAGCCATACTAGGAATAAGCCTAAGAGACATAGTCAGAAACGATACGATGAGAGAAAAAACAAAGGTCACTGACATAATCCACCGGGTGGCGACTCCAAAATGGCAATGGGCTGGTCACGAGGCCAGAAGCTCAAATGAAAAATGGACAAGAAGACTGCCGACTTGTATACCGTGGACGGCAAAGAGAAGTGCAGGGCGACCGCAACTACGGTGGAAGGATGATCTAAACAGACACGTCGGAATAACCTGGATGCAGTCTACACAAAACAGAGTGACATGGAAGCGAATGTAAGAGGCCTTTGTCCAGGAGTGGACGGGAATAGGCTGAGGGAGAAGAAAAAAAAACAAATTTATAATACCAGGAACGCATGAGAGCTGATTCGACATTAGAAAGACAAGA
The DNA here is from genome assembly GCA_022606425.2 of Lepidostoma basale. Lineage (NCBI taxonomy): Eukaryota > Metazoa > Arthropoda > Insecta > Trichoptera > Lepidostomatidae > Lepidostoma > Lepidostoma basale. The sequence goes on along the minus strand of JAHDVF020001094.1, from coordinate 143,731 downwards.
TACTCCCCAAAGTCAAGGGTATTTGTCTTCTGAATGTATTTTCACTAATATGAAAAACGTCGATCTCCGAGAAGAACGCGTTCAGCAGACTAATTGCTCTTCCCACCGGTGTCACCAATGGCAGATTGGTTCTGGCGGCTGGTAGGTAAAATAATCTATGCTGTCCCTGTCGGAGATATCTAGGGACAAAAAGATCAACACCCTCCACCACGGTCGAGATCTAGATTAATAAATATCCCCTGAATAATCTAAAGATATGGATTATGAGTGCCCATCTCTTTGAAGCTGCAGAGAGTTCATCCAGAGCATTCCCAAAAGAAATGCAATGGGATAGAGCCACGGATAATTACAATACCCTCTCATGTAGAGATACCTTAGAATTTTTTTCTGAACCCTCTCCAGCATAACGGATTTACCAGCGCCCACGAATATCGGTATCAAAACCCTTTTGATAATGTCTTAGACAGACGAAACATAAAATATAACTTCTGGATAACAGACATTTTCATACGAAATAATCACATTAATACCTACAACTTAAAATAAAAACCATAGTCCATTGTTTTCGCCGAAACACTATGATACTTCAATATTATTACTGTTAAAATTTAAAACACTGTTATAACATTAAAATCCATCGTTAGTATATGATATACTTTTGAACCATTCTTTCTTCACTAATTTTTTCCATGTGTCCAAACCATCTTTATGATATTTTCATTATTCTTTTCTGTTAAAATAAAAAACACTGTTATAATATCACAATTTCTTTCTATTCACTGAGAGTGTCGCGACAGCTGTTTCGCCAACCGATTTTGGCATCATCAGGTGTTACAATAAACAGTTTATTGAAACACCTGATGATGAAAAAATCGGTTGGCGAAACAGCTGTCGCGACACTCTCGGTGAATAAAAAGATTTTGTGTTATTCTAACAGTGTTTTAAATTTAAGCAGTAATATAAAAACCATGTTTATAGAGCCCTACACTATTTCATAAGTATAATTTTTTACGAGTATGAAAAAAAATTACATTCAATTAAAATCATCAAATGCGTTTTTAACGTGGATGCGGAAAACAAATCTGTCGAAAAATAGAAAACGAGAACAGTCGATACTATTTGGTTTCTGTTTTATTTTGTAATGAAATGCGTGTATACAGTTTTGCGAGGCGTTCAAATCCGCCCACGCGCCGCCTCTGATTGTTACGTATGTTTTTTACGTCGGTCGATTTGAAATCTTCAATATCAGTTTTGTCGATTCGGCGATTTCTTCTTCAGCCAAACAAACATTTATAAATCATACCGCCATATGGGGAGATTCGCCGAAATTGAAATAACCGTGGGCAGGCCCGGCTGCAGGGATAACTATGAAATCAGTGCAATTGCATTATGCCGAATATTCCAATTTTAAACTTACTAACAGACGCCATGCCTTGCTACCATATGCTCTTTATTACTTTCAGTTGCAGATATCAAAAGTGTAAAATTCACATGTAAAAAAATAATTTTTCACTATTTTTGACGATCTTCGTGGCAGAATGACAAGATCTATGACTACCAAACCTTAGGTCCCGGGTTTGATTCTCGGCGATGACAGTGTGATTGTCACACTGTCTTCGGTCTGGTGTACATATTTACGTGACAATAAAATGGCGATAGATTACCTACCTATTACATGTCATGAAAATCAATAATAATAGCTCAAAAAACAAATTGTTTACATTTATTGCGTTAAAAACGACCTGTCGTGTACAACAAAAAATATACGCTGTATTTGTTTGTAGAAAAAATACTTCATAAAATTTTATGTAGATTTTCAATTCAACTAATAATATTCACGTTTTAAAGAACAAATTTTTCTAGAATGTCTAAACCGGTATGGTGACTTAGAATGACAGTCGATGACTTTTCAATTCAACTAATAATATTCACGTTTTAAAGAACAAATTTTTCAAGAATGTCTAAACCGGTATGGTGACTTAGAATGACAGTCGAATTCAAACTGACACACCCCAGCCCACGCTTTGTATTGGAAGACGGAAAGGGTCGCTCAATGTTGTTTGAAAATGAAAATTAGTTTTGCTTTCACTACAATATAGAAAACATATAAAATAAAAAGTTATATACGAGTTTAATTATTAAAATTCTAAAAATAATTCATAATTACGTCAAAAATCATAAAATATTCGTATTTTTTGGTATCTTGATTATTTATATATCGTTTTAAAAACGAAAAAGTATAAAACTCTTAATTTCTTTTAAAGTGCGTGTGTTTACGTGTAAATAAATAAAAAATTGAGTTCTGATCATTATAAAGGTTTCCAAGCATCAAAAGGCAAAAAAATGTTTTTGATCCCAATTGGTGCTAAACACTAAAGCCAATTAAAAGTGATTGACTAGTGCAGTATATTTCAATCTTCACCCGAAATGTGTAACTAATGCATATGACATGTTATAAAGAAAGTTTTTTTGCTTTGTTTTGTGTTTTATCCATATAACACTTTTGTCATAACCGTCCTTCATTTGTTATACCAAGTAATCAAAAAAAGTTGTTTTATAGAGAGGCCATAAAAAATATTCGCTGCTTTAATTTCGACTTTATGTTAGAGTTATATACTCTAAATATCAGTCATTATTAGTCTTTATACCAGGAAAAACAATACACAATTTTGTGAATTTTGAATTAATGAATAAAAAATCACTTACATTTTGTCTTATTTGTGATGATTCTGGAATTCTCGTTCAATATCTTGCCACACCTACACCTTAGCCGCTTTTCCTTCTGTCCTTTTTCTTGTCTACTTTTCCGAAGTTCAGTTTTCAGTCACTAAAGAAGGGTGTCCACACATTTTTCTATAATAACATTTAAAATATATGTATTAAAACGGACAAAACGACTCGACTCCGTACTTCATTTACATCATAACGTATACTTTCTCCATCTGTATATGTCCGAACCAACGCAGCGATCCTTTCATAATTTTGTTTTATAATACCTTTTTCCGCTCTACATTCCTTTATTATATCAGCATTAGAGATTCTGTCGTATACGTCTTAGGGACCTCATCCCTACCGCATCTATTTTGCTCTAATCCATCTTCTGCCAGTTCCATGCTTCGCTTCCATACATGAGGGTCGGGACCGGAACTTTACAAGTGTATTAATATTATATTAAAGCTTATTCTCAAGGACAAGTCAACAAGGCTTCGGCGGTATCAGGTTGTCTCAAGGATATAATATGGAAAAACAAGTATATGAGAACTGACAGTATATAAAACCTGCGTAAGGCCTATACTGACATACACCATTGAGACCAGAGCGGATACCACAAGAACGGCTAAAGTACGGGTGGCAGAGATGAGGATGCTGAGGATGATAGCAGGAAGGACTATTCGAGATAGGGTGAGGAACACGGCTATCCGCGAGATCTGCAAGGTGGAGGATGTAGTGAATTGGAGCAGACAACGCAGAAGATACTGGAATGCGCACGTGCAGAGGATGGATCCCACCAGAATCCCACACGCTGTGGCGCATCAGATTCCTGCCGGCTGCCGTCCCCCCGGAAGACCGCCGAAGAGATGGAGAGATAGCTAGGAGTCAACCTCCCAAGAGAGGCCAGAGTCGATAGTGCCCCCTGGTGGGGCGTGGATTGCCCAATGCACTTTAAGTTTATACCTACTGTTATTGTTTTTAGATTATTTACTTGTATACTTCATTTTGTGCCCTTCCCTCTACTCTAACCTTGCTGACCCCTTCTACTTTGCTCCACCCCAGATCTCCACATCCCTTCTCCTCCCTCATACTGTGTCCCGCCTTCCTCAATGTGAATAGTTCTAAGTGTGTATTATGTTTAAAACTAGGTGGTAAGACTCTATTTTGTAAGATTGTTATTATTTCTATATTTTTAAATAAATAGTAGTGTACATGTGGAAGTGCGGGACACAGAAGGAAATACAAAGTAGAGTAAATGTGGCCTGGCATCCCATTGTGTTTGCGTAAATTAAATGTATGTCCCGGATGGACGGGGACAGGCCTAGAAAGTGTACGGGCGAGGCTGACGAAAGGGTGCCGCTGCGCCCTATAACAGCCTCTGCGGATATGTGGTGGGAACCCTTCTGTGTTCCTCTTAATAAAAAAAAGATCAAAGGTCTATAAGGAGAAAAAGAAGAAGATGTTCTTAAGGCCACAATAAAATTAAATTCTCAGAGACGGGCCTGCCCTCCAATATGAGTATATTAAGGGAAAGGTATTCGAAATGTTTTCAATACCGAATGTTTCATTTCGCAACCAAAGCGAAAGTGATCTGTAGAATAGGAAAAACTGGTGTATCAGCATTCGCAAGGAAAAACGAATGGTTGCAAATCTCGCCTAACTCTGTGCTGAAACGGGTCAAATTAAAAAAAAATAAAACAAAGGTACGATAGACGACCTTCGTAGCCGAGTATTGAGTGCTATGACTGCCACCCTGAAGGTTTTAGATTTAATTCCCGGCGATGGCAGTGTGATTATCACACTGTCTTTGGTCTGAGGCACACTTAGATGATGCTGTGTTAACCGCTGACAGTATTGAAAATCTGCAAGCCTTAGTATCAAGAATGTATGAAGCATGCAAAAAGAGTGACCTTATAATGAATGTGTCCAAGTCCAAGTGATTTGTGACATAAGCACGAACTGTAGAAACTGGAGCAAGTTACCGAATTTATCTATCTGGAATGCATGTTTACCAGAGATGGAAAAATGGAGAAAGATATCGAAAGGAAGGTCGGTGCTGGGATCAAACTTAATGGCGCTCTAAAAGTCATCACTGCAAATAAAAATATTTCAACTAAAGCAAAATGGCAGTGCATACTGGAGTTCTGGTGCCAACCCTTATGTATGGAAGTGAAGCTTGGAGTTGGCAAAAAAATAATGAAAGTAAGATAAATGTAGTAGAAATAAGATTAATGAGAAGAATGTGCGGGAAAACGACGAAATATGGAAGAAATGTAAGACAGATGATTGCATTATAATTAAAATTAAAAAAGGATCCCTCAGATGGTTTGGACATTTTTTTAAAGACTAACACCAAGGATTTAGATCAATGATATTAGAATTTATTTTACAATCTTCAGTATGAGCAGAAAATAGCTCATTATTATGAAAAAGAAATCTGGTCGTGTCTTGGCTTGAACCCATGTCCCCTGGATCAGGAGCCAAGCTTTCTATCCCCTAGACCACCTATGGACGAGATATGGAACCAATGGATGAGAAAAGAATGGTTAAAATTTTATATACAAGAAGTGTGAGTCGAAAGAGAAGTCGCGGAAAACCAAGGAAAGCATGGCCCGACCAAATTAATCAAATACTGAAAGGCGGCCACATTCAAAGTCAGAAAAAATCGACGAACGTACATATTGTTACGATATATGAATGTGGAGGAAACAAGAGAGGTATGACAAAACAGAACGGTATGGCGGTCCATTCTCTCTGCCTACTGCACCGGAGAGACGCCGTGATGGTTAGTTATTTAGTTAGTAAAAATGGCAATAGATTAGATATTTATCGCGAGCCACGAGAATCAATATGATAGCTATATCTACCGTTAACATCGATTTAGCTTTCACTGTAATAATGTTAAGAGCGATTTTACAAAATTATATTAATATTAATTATTATTATTATTATAAAAATAATAATAAATTATCATAATAATAAAAATAATTTACCTCCACTTCTTATAAGAAATATTTGTAATCGTTATTTTTTTATTGTTATTTATCGCTTATTTCTACTGTCGTATATCGATCTATCACACAAACGTCTTAGGGACCTCATCTCTACCGCATTTATTCTGCTCTCATCCTTCTTCTGCCAGTTCCATGCTTCGCTTCCATACATTTGGGTTGGTACCAGAACTCCATTGTGAACGGCCGTTTTCGCTTTCATTGATAAATTCTTGTTTAAAATAACTATTTTTAAATCTCCATTCACTCTGTTACCCGCACCAACCATTCTTTCGACGTCACTATCCGTTCGGCCATCCGCTGTGAACATGCTACCTTCTTCTTCGATGCCCCTACAGCATATATCGAGCCTTAGCATCCAGTATTCTTCACCTCCAACTCTTCTTGTCCTCCGCTTCGACCCTCCATTCTGACACTCGTGACGATTTCGCCCCATCTCTCTCAACTTCATCCTCCCATCGCAGCCTTGGTCGTCCAATTGGTCTTCAACCACCTGGGTGCCACTCCAGCAATCTTTTTAGGGGTTCGCGATGACGGCATCCTCTGCGCATCACCGGCCCATCTCAGTCTATTCAGTTTGACCTGTGTGGAGAGAGTGGGAGCTTTGTAAATATGGTACAGCTCGTCATTATGCCGCACTCTCCAGCCTTCACCGTCATTCACATGTCCCAGAATTCTGCGCAGTACCCTTCTCTCAAAAATATCCAGTCGCTCTGCGGATTTCGCTGTCATTTTCTCTCAAAAGTATCCAGTCGCTTTGGGGATTTCGCGTGAACATGCTACCTTAATACACAAATTCAAAAACCATCACCTTTGACTTTCCGACTTTCATTATTAAATCATTTGTTAAATTATATTAAAGGAGTTTAAAATTACATAACAGGAGTTTTAAATTGTATTAAATTTATTTATGTTCCGAAATTTTCTGTAGACGTACTAAAATTTACGAGGCATTTATTTTAAATGGAAACATTAGGGCCCCCCTATATTTGAGCAGAATTGAGTGATTAGTTATTTATATTTATTATCTTGGAGTCGGACATGATTTCTCGATTCGGATCGTAAATTCAAAAGCTTTGAGAAACGGGCGCATAAAATTCTCGTAAATATTTTGTGCAGTGTCGGCGCGAGAATATTGAAATATTTGTGCCCTATCATGTTGACTGCACATACTTTTACATTTAAGTTTAAAAAAATCTCTTATAAACCTCAACAATATGGATGAAAAGTGTATTATCAACCAATATTCCTCTAGTGATACTGGTGGAAAAAGTAAATTATCTGCTGAACGCTGTCTCCTCGGAGATCGACGTCTTTCATATTAGTGAAAGTACATTCAGCAAGAGAGGATAAGGGAGATATGCGAGGTCGAGGATGTCGTTAGGTGAGGAAGGCAAAGGAGAAGATACTGGTATGCACACGTGAAGAGAATGGATCCATCCAGACTCCCCTTCATTATGTTGCACGACCAGCCCCAATGTAAACGACCCCCGAGCAGACCGCCAAAGATATGGATCGACACCTAGGAGTCGACTTCGCAGGAGGCCAATTCATCTTAAGAAACAGGCCACTAGGCCTACACAGTATACCTTAGAATAATAAGACCCTACAATAATAATAAGAAAAAGACATTTAGAACACAAATAATCTCGACTTTAGAAATTTTCTTGTCTTCCTTATGTCGAACCAACTCTAATGCGTTCCTGGTATTATGTTGAATGGATATAGTATTTTACCTGTACTGAATAGATGCCTTAAACTTTTATGCTGTTTGTTATGTCTTTAGAGTTTGTTCTGTCTTTTGAGTTAATAAATTGATTTGATTTGATTATACAGGTATATAAAAAACATGTCTACTATTTCGGACCCAAATTATATTATATTATTATTATATATATATAATAAAACAAAACTATGAACGACCCTAAAAAAATTACAATTCACAATTACAAAAACACATTACTCCAGAGACATTAAAAAAGGCCGCCCTGAATGTAGTATACTTTAAAAAAAAAAGTAATTAGTTTTAAATAGTGTTATGATATGTTCTATAAGACAATTTATTAAAAATTATTACACTTTAATTATGTTTTGTTGCGATAATTTATATAATATATATTAAGATCATATAGAGCACACCGCGTCTCCCGCAGGGCGAAAAGAGAAGGATGGAGTGCCGCATCGGTTAAGGTGTGGCTGTCCATTCTTTCTGCCTACCCTTTCGGGGAGACGGCGTGATGGTTAGTTAATTAGTTAGTTAGAACACGAAAAATGTCTCCCTAGAACGGGTCAACCCAGATGGGAGGTATTAAAACATTGAACTTGGTAAATGATCATGAAATATTTTTTTGGGATATTGGGTACTTTGATCTTGGCGATCTTCGTGGTAAAGTGGCAACATCTCTCACTACTACACCAAAGTTTCGGCGTGAAAAGACGGCGTGATTCGCACACTCTTTTTTTCTGGTGTGGAATTCTAGTTACAATGAAATGGCGATATTTTAACTACATATACCGCATTCAAAACACTTTTGATTGTAAACAGAATACCTTAAATTTCAGTAAATATAATACATACATTTAATACTTGAATCTACATACATTTAACGAAAACAATAAATGTTGAAAAACAAATAAATGTACAAAAGACAAATACTGCGGCTTCATAAGAATTTTCCAGAAGCCTTGTGAATACCTCTTATATTATTTGGAATGAGCGTTTAGTGATTTTAGAAAATTCAACATTGCCAAACATAAAAAATTACCTCGCATTTCAAGGTTTTAATTGAAGGTAAACATTGAATTGAAGGTGTAAAATACCATTGTCCAAACAAAGTGCCGAGAAACTACGAGTGACCCAAAGAGCCATGGAATGAGCCATGTTAGGAATAAGCCTAAGAGACAGAATCAGAAACGATACGCTGAGAGAAAAAAACATTAGTTAGCGACGTCATTCACCGGGTAGCGACTCAAGTGGCAATGGTCAGGTCATGTAGCCAGATGCTCAGACGAAAAATGGTCAGTAAAACTGCTGACATGAAGACCGTGGACGGCAAAGAGAAGTGCAGGGTGACCGCAACAACAGTGGAAGGATGACCTGAACAGACATGTCGAAATAACCTGGATGTAGTCTGCACAATACAAGAATGACATCTAAGCAAATAGAGGAGGCCTTGGTCTGGGAATGTACGAGAATAGGCTGAAGAAGAAGAAAAAGAAGAATTGAAGGTGATATAAGGAAAATCAATTGACGCGTCAATGTTTTTACGTTAATTGATTCGTTAATCTTTAAGAATATGGTATATGGATATGATTGATAAGATGAAGAATAATTTATGAATGCGTTTTCCACATTTGAAGCGGAAAAAACAGTTTTGATTATTTATTGTTTCTTAAACAATGACGTTAAAGTCCATATGAAATAATTAATAAGAATGGAACCGTAAATTTTAAAGAAGATAAATTATTCTTTCTTGCTAAATCGTTATCAAATTTCGACATTACATTAGTATGTATGTTAGTATGTCACCTCGGAGATCGGCGATTTGAAACCTTAAAGGCAGGCTTGGAAAAGATGCGGTGAGAAAAAAAAACAAAGTTCACTTACATCAACCACCGCGTGTGTAGCCAGAAGCTCTGAAGCTCTGATGACAAATGGACAAGAAGACTGCTGACTTGGAGATCATGGACCGCAAAGACATGCGCAGGCTGACTGCAATTACGGTAGATGGATGACGTGAACTGACTCGTCAGCATAACCTGGATTCATTCTGCACATGACAGAGTAGCGTGGAAGCGGGCGAATCAGGCTGTCATCCAGCAGTGGACTGTAATAAGCTAAAGAAAAGAAGAAGAATTTATTTCAATCATTATGGAATTAGTTACACGATCTTCAATATAACCATACAAATATGCTACTAATTTGCTACTAATGCTTACTACTAATTTGCTACTAACTAATATGCTACTAATACCATGCTTATAATTTTACAGAAGAATCTGGTCGTGTCCAGGCTTTTAGCCAAATCACATGTATCAGGAGGCAGTCGTTCTATACCCTATATTATTTTTAAATATTTTAGCAGGGATAACATCTTCACCAGCAGCTTTGTGGATTTTAATTTGGGAGATAGCTTTGATCTTTTTCTGTAGCTGCGGGGTTGCTCCAAGGGTAGCTAGGGTAGCGCTGTGTCAGGTGTGTGTGAGCATCTTCGCCGACCTGTGTTGATTGGTTTAGGAGATTTTTGAAGTGATCATGCCATCTTCCGCTTATTAAATTCACGTCTTTGGCGAAGAGTTTATTTGGGCATCGGAGTAATATAGACCCTTTTGAGATTGGTCCGTAAAAAGCTTCCGTAGAACCGCAGTCCGTAGAGGAAGTGAAAAGAGAAACCACCGAGTTACGGAGATGGTTCCACAACCAGCGCCTTCCCCTGCTCTAGATGCCCCAGAATGTATGGTATAAGGATTGGGCTCTTTAGTCACATGCGATACCACGACCGTGAAGGACAGTATTCCTCAGATATGAGGGACAACCGATGATGGTGATGATGATGACTTAGACCACCACTCGGTTCCTAAGGGACGGGAACCACCCCTAACCACCCCTAAAAAGACGGGAGTTTCACCAATGATATCAGAGAAGGGGGTTCCCACCACATTATGTTATAGGGCGCAGCGTCGCCCTTTCGTCAGCCTCGGTCATGCACTGCCTAGGCCTGTTCCCCATCCAACCGGGATTTACATTGAATATATGTCAATCGCAAGGGGATGCCAGACCGCATTTAATCTAATATTTTTTTAATGATTTTCGATATTTATTACCTTCTCAACATATGAAAGATGCTGTTTATCTTCTTCTTCCTGATGTCAATGGTAGAAAAGTCCGCCAGATGGGCCGCACTTCCAGATGCTCATGGCCTCTTCGATGCAGATGACTAGGAAGCTCGGGAACTGCGATATATCTTCGTGGCAGAATGGCAACGGCAATAACTGTCACACCGAAGTTCCCGGGTTTGATTCCCGGCGATGACGGTATGATTCTCACACTGTCGTTGGTCTAGTGTAGAAATCATATGAAAATAATGGCGATATATTAGTTACCTATCATATGTCATGGGAATCAATATAATAGCTAAAACTTTTACATCGATTTGGCTCACGCTGTAATTACTAAAATATCTATTCAACGAAATAGTAATATGTTGCATGGATCGCTCCACGCTTTATGAGCATAATATATTGTACAATACGTCTCTTTGCCTTGAAGAATCCCTCATCTTACCAAATTATCCCTAGATCTACCAACGCATATACGCAGTCGGTTCAGGGTATTCCAAAGCCCTTGTATTAGTAAAGTCTAGTTGGTTTCCAACCAGTTGAGATTTACCATTCGTACTTAATTTCCATTTTGGGTTGACCCTCCAGTGGAGATTACGAACTATACTTTTAGGACACTTTTTTTAAATGATTTATTGTATCTCAATAGAGACGAAGATGTAAATTGTTTTTTTTGGAAACAGAATATGGTGGTTGAGGCGTTTACAGGACTTATGACCTGTCATTAGTTGGGTTGTTTTTTTTTTTTAAGTATGCACTATTGTTTTGTTTCTTTTGGATTATTTTCTTTAATTTATAGTTTAAAAAGTCAGCTAACAATTAAACTAACCATCACACTGATGCACACTGTTAAATCCTGAAATAACTCTTTCGATCCATAACATTCATGAATTGTGTCATGCATGCACGTCAATAATATATTATTTTAATTATTACTATTAAAATTTATAGCACTGTTATGATGTAACAATTTTTATTATTCACTTTTTGAGTGCACTTTGCACATGAATATTTACTTTGTATAATTGTTCCTTATTATTACGTTTTTTTTCTTCATCACCTTTATTATGTCCGCTTGTAATATTATTTTTAGTTTTTTTTTACTTTATTAATATTAACTGTGACAATGTTTTTTAATTTCTACTATGTATAATAATGTCTAATCAATGTTTTTCCCACATTTATTATATTTGTTAGTAAAAATGTCAACAGATTTCGCATACTTAATTTTAACCTTGACTTCAATGATTTTTTCCCCTTTAAATAGTGACATTTCAATTTGTATCTTTAGTTATTTGGAACACCTGATGATGCCAACATCGTTTGGCGAAACAGTTATCGCTACAATCAAAATTTGAATAGAAAAAAGTGTGATATTATAAGTGTTATAATCCTTAAACAGTTATTAATGTTTAAGTATCATAGTGTCCCGGTCAAAACAATGCCTGTTTATTATTTTAATAATCAATAATAAATTAACCTTTACGTATAACTGATTGGAAACTAGACTAAAAATGCCGTTTTTTTTAAATATTTTATTTAAATTTATTTGTTTGATTTATTCAATATAACATGACAATTAATACAAAATATTTAAAAGTTTTCTCAACAAAAATCATTATCTTTCGTCGTATACATTATTAAAAAAATAGTTAAAATTAAATATATTATTAAGGTATTTTTTTTTAAAGAAAAAAGAATAAACCGAATAACATATTACATATCATTTTTAAATATTTTAAATATAAACACTACTATTCATTTAATTTTTATTGTCAGATAACTAAAGCTTAAAAAAGGGTCCCTCAAAATTAATGAATGTCTAAAATGTTACTCAAGTATACATGACAAAAAATACTCCCTGAAATATGACATTTGAAATCATGTTCTAATTAGAGTTTTTTTTACCACAAATATATTATTATTTACTGTAAAAAAAAAAAAAAAATTCGCGACAGCTGTTTGGCCAACCGATGTTGACATCATCAATGATATTTTCGTTTATGTTCAGATTTAAAATGTTAAAAGTGTTTTTTAACTCTCTATATAAACTAAAACATTATTGTAACACCTGATGATGCCAAGCAGGCGAAAAAGCTGTCACAAAAAAATGTGATAACATAACAATATTTTAAATTTTAACAGTTAATATTGTTGAAGTATTATAGTATATTGGCCAAAACAATGAACTTTTTAAGTATATTTTATTACGTATGTAAATATTAATTTGTCTTATAACGAAACACCTGTTTAAAAAATCAAATTCAGTGATAAAATGTTAATTTTTAGTTTTAAAATTAAGTACTACTAAGTAAAATTATCTTAAGAGGCGTGATATTCATCCGCAAGAGAAGAAACGTGGTTTGAAAATTGGTGGGAACCTTATTTTTTTTTCTCCTAGTTGATGGGCTGAGATGATGGACTGATGTTTCAACCTGTATTCAGCATTCCATATTAATACTATTAATTTTAAAAACTTCATAGAAAATCAACCCATATAACAGGTCAGGACCTTCAAGTATCTATGCATAGACCTGGTGGGTGGAGCTGATCTGCGGGAAGAAATACAAGCCCAAGTAAACAAGGCAGCTGCAATCTCTGGGGCTCTAAAATCCACAATATGGAAAAATTAAGATATGGCCATTAAGAGAAAGATTAAAATCTATAAAGCATGCGTAAGACCAATAATAACATATGGCGTCGAAGCAAGGGCAGACACAGTAAAGACCAAACAAGTTTTGAAGACTTCCGAAATAAAGACACTGAGGAAGATAGCAGGCAAGATACTGAGGGATCGCGTGAGGAACACTAGAATAAGAGAGATATGTGAGGTTGAGGATATTTAAAGGTGGAGCAGACAGCGAAAAAGGGACTGGTACGGTCATGTTTAAAGAATGGACTCCACCAGACTCCCCTATATTGCATTGCATAATCAACCTCCTGGGACTCGTCCTCGTGGAAAATCTCCTAAAAGATGGAAGGACAGCTAGGAATCTACCTCACAGGAGGAGCAACTCTCTGGAGAACAGACCACATAGGTCGACAATAAGGAAGGAGAACAAGAAGAATTTTAAAAATACTATATTTTTATACCACATTCAGATAATACATTGATTTTTTTTTTCTTTTTTACCAGTTAACGCATGCAAAATGAAAGTAGAAAATTTAAAAGGAATATAAGTAGGGTACATACAATGCAATGTTAGTAAAATATGAAATTATTTTTTTTTAGGTTTTTTCGGTTCGTTTTCTTTTTTCAGCAGGGTCATGAATTCATCGAGTTTTTCTTGAGTTTTAGTCACTTTATCTGAAATGAAAAAAAATTACATAGCCATTAAGAGTAAGGTGAGAATCTATAAAGCATACGTAAGACCAATAATAACATATTGCGTATAAGCAAGGGCAGATACAGTAAGGACCAAACAAGTTTTGAGGACTTCCGAGATGAAGACAATGAGGACGATAGCAGGCAAGATGCTGAGAGATTGCGTGAGGAACAGTAGAATAAGAGAGATATGTGAGTTTGAGGATATTATAAAATGGAGCAGACAGCGAAAAAGGGACTGGTATGGACATGTTCAAAGAATGGACACCACCAGACTCCCCTATATTGCACTACATAATCAACCGCATGGGATTCGTCCTCATGGAAGACCTGCTAAAAAATGGAAGGGCAGCTGGGAGTCAACCTCACAGGAGGAGCAACACTCTGTCAACAACTAATTAGTCCCAATAATATAACAACTCAGATAATGGCATGACCTGATGCTAATGACATCATTGCGAGATCGGATTGAGGAAATCATTTGATGATATTGAGTCTCCAACCAGATGAGTCAGGTGGTTGCAATGCATAATAATTATTATATGCTAACTTTTAAAGCGCCGTTTTTGTGATGTAATCATCTCAAGGGCGCATAAAGACGTGTTTTAAATATAAAAATCGAAATATGAACGTAGAATCTGATATTTGCGATCGGTTAAAAAGTATTATATAATAGAACAAAATGTATGATTGTTAAATTGAGTATGAAATATTAAAAATACTTTTTTTTTTGCTTAGATCTGAAATCTATCGGATCATTTATGCATCTAATGTATGAATGGAGATTGTTCCAAGCTGATGGGCCAGCTATCGCAAAGGCTCGATCCCCGAAATTTGTACTAGGGAAACGCTTCGGCTCAACTAATCTTCCTATTGCAGAGGAATTTGCCGAGCAAATTGTGGAATTCCATGGATTTAGGCTGTCCGATATATGTACAGAGTTTGGATATATAACTTGGTGCCATTCCGTGTAGCGCTTTGAAGACTGTCCAACAGAGTTAATACTGGATTCTCTCTGGACTTCTAAAACAGTGAAGTTTTTTGAGATGCTGCGTTATATGGGATTTTTTTGGAATGCCTTTAATAAGTCTCGCTGCATTGAACTTAGATTGAAGTTTGTTTACTTGTTGCTTTGGAGTGTTTGCATAAATTCCATTACAATAGTCAATTCGTGATACTCGCATATGTTTTAGCCGTAAAATAATTTCTTCTATGTTCACCATAACTTTGTGTACTAGATGTTAAATATTTATTTTTTATATAGTTTGTTTACAACACTCACGTTTATTAAAAAAAATTAAATATCAAACATGTTTCGGACTAACCAGCCCTTCATCAGTTAAATAAATTTTTTTAATTTGTTCACAATTGGTAACAACAAAAACATAAACGATTCTAAATAAATTATTATAACATCTGTCAAAACTGACCAGATTTGTAAACAATTTTATAATATTTTAAATATTTATATAATATCACTGATTAAATTGCTGGTTAGTCAGAAACATGTGTGATATTTTATTTTTATGTTATTTTTTTAATAAATTTGAGTGTTGCTAACAAAGTACATAAAAAATAAAAATTAAAATACTTTTATTAAATGTTCATATGAAGCACATACTTTATGGTAAGACAATTAAAAATTATAAAATAAATTAAACACTTTGGATTAAACCACGGTATGGTTATTATAATTAATGACAACTAGTTTCCCTTGGACCCAAGATTCATCTTCTTCTTCTTCTTCGATGGCCCTACAGCCCATATCGAGCCTTAGCCTCCAGTATTCTTCGCCTCCAACTCCTCCTGTCCTCCGCTTCGACCCTCCAATCTGACACTCTTAACAATCTTGTTCCATCTCTCCCAACTTCATCCTCAAATCGCAGCCTTGGTCGTCCAATTGGTCTTCTACCACCTGGGTGCCACTCCAGCAATCTTTTTGGGGTTTGCGATGACGGCATCCTGTGCACGTGACCGGCCCATCTCAGTCTATTCAGTCTGACCTGTGTGGAGAGACTGGGAGCTTTGTAAATATTGTACAGCTCGTCATTATGCCGCACTCTCCAGCCTTCACCGTCATTCACAGGCCCAAGAATTCTGCGCAGCACCCTTCTCTCAAAAGTATCCAGTCGCTCTGCAGATTTCGCTGTCATTGTCCACGCCTCACATCCATAGGTCACTACTGTTCGGATGATTGTTTTATACAGGGTGATTTTGGTTTTCTAGTGTACGTTTCTTGATTTGAGCGCTGGTAGTAGAGAGAAGAATGTTTTGTTACCAATTGTGATTCTTCTTTCGATTTCCTTGTGATCTTCGTTTTCTTTTGTTATAGACGAGCCCAGGTAAGTGAAGTCCTCCACCATCTTAAAGTTGTATCTGTCCTTGAATCTGATGGTTCGCTTTGAGTTATGGGTTGCATAAGATTCATCAGGGCAGTATAATAACGAAACTAGTTAACATCAATTATATAACCACACCGTGGTTAAATACGGAGGATTTTATTTATTTTATAAATTTAATAATTTTATTATAAATAAAAAATCTTTCTTACCCAAGTTTTCTGCTAGTTCGATTCTTCGATCATTTACATAGCCGGTCTTTTTTTCAGGATGGTCCATTATATCTTTCGTAATCTTAAACATCTCTCCGTACATTATTTGACCTGAAAAAGAAAAAAACAGAAACATTTAATATCCATGATTTTTATTTTTTATAATTATGCATCGAAGCGAAGCATGGAACTTGCAAAAAAAGGATGAGATACGAATAGTTCAAATCAAATCAAATCAGTTTATTTCATCAATATACATTACAAAATTCATTTTAAAGGCATCAATTGAGAACAAGTTAAATAATATATTTTGTATAGTATACTACTAGAAACGCACGAGAGATGGTTCGACATTAGAAAGACAGGATACTCTCCAGAATTAAAAATATTTTCCTTCTGAACTTATTTTCACTAATATGAAAGACGTCGATCTTCGAGGAGACCGCATTCAGCGGATAACTTGCTCTTCCCACCGGTGTCACTAGAGACAGGTTGGTTCTGGCGGCCGATTGGTAAAACAATCTATGCTGTCGCTATCGGAGATATTTATCAGGGACAAAAAGCCGAACACCTTCATACAAGGCCGAGTTCTCGAAATATCCCCCGAGTAATCTAAAGAAATGGGTTATGAGATGCCTATCTTTTCGAAGCTGCAGAGAGTTGGCCCCAAGCATTCCCAAAAGAAATGCCATGGGATAGAGCCACGGATTACTTCCATACTCCCTCATGTAGAGCTACCTAAAAAAAAAAATTCTGAACCCTCTCCAGTATAACGAAATATCTCGCCTCGTGAGGACTCCATATCACAGAACCACTTTCGAGTCTGCTCCGAACCAATGCGTTTTACAGATCTGAAAAATTCTTCCGGTCCGGACGATAAAGCCCAACATCTTCAGTAAAGTGTCACAAATCCTCTCAATATGTGCACGAAAAGTCAGCCTACTCTTACAGATGATCCCGAGATCTCTCATTGAGTTGATGGTTGTTCATTGTGTATCTATAATATACAGTTTTCAATGCGGTACAGATAAGATCTCTTAAACGTATAATTGGGTATAAACGATGTACGCAGAGTTTCAAATGCTGGAATTAGGAAGGAATGTAGAGCGGGAAAAATGTTATGAACAAAATTATAAAAGGATCACAAGGCAATGTCACACACGTCCAATACGTCTCTGCCACGAATTAGTGAAATTTTTGCTGGCAAATTGGTATCAAGGAGAGAGACATAAATTGGTATTCACGCAGTACCGATTTAACCTCTATGGACTTGTTCATGTGGGGTTATCTCAAATATTAAGATTAAACCGATAAACACATCACTGGCGCATTTGAAAGAAAACACTCGCCACGGAATAGCAGCCATCACGAAGTATACTTGCTGAGTCGTCATAAGAAATTTTACTGTTCGACTAAATGAGTGCCGCGAACGCGAGGGTATACATTCGGACTTTTTTTTTCTAAAAGCAATAAATTCTCAAATTGTGTACTTTAATAATTATTAAACATTTTTTCAATAAAGGCTTTCTTTATTGTAATCGATCCACTAAATATAAACTACCTTTTGTGAGACTCTGTATTTTGAACTCATTTAAAAATAAATTAACCACAAATATTTAAAACTAACAAAAATAAAAATTACCTTCGTGGCATCTAATTTGTATTCTTAAATGCAATGCGGATTGATCGATCAGCTGACGCAGTCTCCAGAAGAATAAGACGTCACTGCATTCCGACTGAAAGCATAATAATATTATTTATAATTTCAAATCGACGGCATTTTTCACAATAGTGAGACTACCGTAGAAAGATCCATCTTTTGTGTATTAAATTGCTTCTCCAACCGGAGTGAAACCGGTTAGTTCGATTAAACATAATAAAGCGGTGTTTAAAAAGTTAAAACTTTTTGTTTTTCCTATTCTTATGTTTTCTAATACTTGTATATTTTACTATTTTATATCTATTTTCTAATATTTCTTGCGTTTTTCATTTAAATTATTATATTATATTATTTTTTTGATTATCATAATTTTATTTTTTTATAAATATACAGTCTTCTTCTTCTTTCTCAGCCTATTCCCGTCCACTCCTGGACAAAGGCCTCCTCCATTTGCTTCCATGTCATTCTGTCCTGTGCAGACTGAATCCAGGTTATTCCGACGTGTCTGTTTAGATCATCCTTCCACCGTAGTTCGCTGTCCACGGTCACCAAGTCAGCAAATATACAGTAGGTCGATTGAAACCAATCACTGTATACAATTTGTTTTAAGCTGTTATATTGATCTTCGTGACATGTGATGGATAGCCAATATATCTTCATTTTATTGGCTCATGAATTCTATACCAGACCAAAAACAGTGAATTTTTTTTTATTCTTTTGCCTGTGGTGTTTTAAGTAATAAATTAAAACATACTAGTTTTTTTAAATAATAAATTAAAACATA
This sequence comes from Lepidostoma basale, assembly GCA_022606425.2. Lineage (NCBI taxonomy): Eukaryota > Metazoa > Arthropoda > Insecta > Trichoptera > Lepidostomatidae > Lepidostoma > Lepidostoma basale. Next base: position 124,849 of record JAHDVF020001094.1, on the reverse strand, counting down.
CTCGTACAGTGATGCGAAATCCCACATAAAATTCTTATATTTGATGAAAACATCAGTTTAATATGGTACAATACATGTTATATCCATAGAATATATTATAATATAACTTATAGAAAACAAATTTGAAATATGTCTCTGTCACCGAATGCTCAGAATTCCCTGGACATATATATTTACTGAAGTCCTGAGGCCAACCCCAACGTTGGCGATCACCTCGGCGAACCTGTCCCTGTCCTGCGCCGCTCGGAACAGCTCCTACACACTTTGGATGCCGGTCCACCCTCTCACGTTTTGACACAGAACATCTGTCTCCTACCGGGCCCTCAGCTTCCCTCAATTTGCCCCTCCAATATCAGTTAAATGGTACTTTTCCCCACGCACTACATCACCCAGAAGTGAAATCTTCCGAACCTTGATAGTTGACAACAGTTCTCTGTCAACTCTAGCTCGCCTCAGGACTTTGGTATTAGTAACCATGTATGTACAGGGAATTCTGATCATTCGGCGATAGAGCCACATTTCAAATGCTTCCAGTCTATTCATTGAGTCGACTTTTAAGGTCCACGTTTTACATTCATACAATAAAACAGACCACATATAGCATTAGCTCATTCCCTGGCGGAGTTTCCAATTTATGTTATCATTGCAAAATAGTGATTTCATTTTATTAAATGGAATGAAATACGGGGAGGCATACATCCGTTGAGCTTAGTTTAATGTATGGAATAAAATAATAAACACTTACATTATGGTCTATTTCTTCCTGGTGTTTTCTGAAGTAGTACTCTCTTTTGCAATTTTTGGCATTCCTTAAAGATTCTTTTAACAAATAACTGAAAAAAGCATTCAAAAAGCCAATTTAACTGATATTTATTTATAATATCTGATGAAAAAGATTTCTAAAATAAATGCTTTTCAATATTATAAAATAATACCAAGGTTTACTAACTAACTAACTAACTAACCATCACGCCATTTCCCCGGAGGGGTAGGCAGAGAGGATGGATCGCCACACTGGCCTGTCCTGGCATACCTCTCGGGCTTCCTCTACATCCATACATCTTACCATGCACGCACGTCGATTGTTCCGACTTCGAATGGTTTACTACTTTCACTTTTACCAAGGTTAACTACTTTCACTTTTAAGACAAAAGTGGAAGTAGTTAAAAAAAACATCGTTTTATTTAAGATAATCAAATGATTTTACTGAAATCTCTTGATGGAAGTTCTTTTTTAATAGTAATTAAATAAAACGATGTTTTTTAACTACTTCCACTTTTGTCTTTATTTAGACAGCGACCGGTTTCGCCAGGCTCGCTGGCATCGACAGACTGGTAACACTATTGTAAACTTATTCCTTTATATACATACAGATCAGGGGCGGTAAACATGATTCTATACAAAATTAATCTTCAAATATTTATGTAAAATTTTCTGAATTTAACTATTGGTATTACAGGTATTCTTGGAGGTTCGTATTTAATACAATGGGTTTTAATTTTTATTATCTCTTACATATTCATATATAATGTTTGAAAAAATGGTAACTTTGTTTTAATTATTACTGAATTTAAACTAAATTAATATTTATGAATTTATAATATACAATATTTTTTTACATATTTAAATTCATAATATATTTGAAGATTAATTTTGTATAGAATCATGTTTACCACCCCTGATCTGTATGTATATAAAGGACTAAGTTTACAATAGTGTTACCAGTCTGTCGATGCCAGCGAGCCTGGCGAAACCGGTCGCTGTCTAAATAAAGACAAAAGTGGAAGTAGTTAAAAAACATCGTTTTATTTAATTATTATCGTTTTATTTAATTATTATTTGATTTGATTTGATCATCGGGAGAACGAATTACATGTTTTGTATATCGTTCTCCCGATGATGTAGTTGTGTAGCCTTCGAAACATGTAGAGAAAAATAAATTTAAAAATGGAAAAAACAGTGTTTTAATTCATAAGAAATAGTCATTATGGAATTCCACAGTGTTTACGCCTTAAATTTATCCAAAATAAAACAAAAATATCTTACCGTTGATACACGGGCTTCCACGTCTCTTTGATGTATTCATCATCAGCCTCGATTTTTCTCATTTTGAGGTTAGTTTTCACGGTTGTCATCTCTTCATCCGTAAGAGTAGGGCTGTGTGATTCCCTACAGCCCTTCAGAATCAGTTCAAATTGATCTTTCACGTTTCTTCGCTTATGTTGCTCGTCTGTCAAGGCTGTCCAATGTAAAAATCTAGAATTTTTTTGAATAGTACATTGTTTTGGCCAAAACACTATGTTACTTCAACATTATTACCGTTAAAATTTTTAACACTGTTATAATATCACAATTTATTTTTATTCACTGAGAATGTCGCGACAGCTGTTTTGTCAACCGATATTAGCATCATCAGGTGTTATAAAAAACTTTTTTTGTAGCACCTGATGATTATCTCGACTTTTTTTTTAACACCTGATGATGCTTACATCGGTTGGTGTAACAGCTGTCGCGACATTCTCAGTGAATAAATAAAATTCTCTTCCATATTCGCCATACTTTGTGTTGTAATTGCTTTATTTTTCTTTTTCTTTTTTATACACTTTGTTTATACAACACTTACATTAAAAAAAATTACATAGACCTGTTTCGCACAACCAGTGCTTCTTCAGTGATACATAACAATTATATAATATTTTAAATCTAAATGTATCTTTATAATATGTATCACTGAAGAAGGACTGGTGTCCGAAACATGTCTATGTAATTAAATTTTTTTAATGTAAATGTTGTGTAAACAAAGTGTATAAAAAAAGGAAAAGAGAAATAAATAAAATTGTGATATTAAAACAGTGTTATAAATTTAAACAGCAGAACGGCAAGAAAATGTCATTTTTTCAAATAATAAAATGTCAAACACAAATATTAAAAAAAAAATGCTCCTCTTTTGATATTGTCTTTTCGGGAGTACCAGCCCGGAGGCTATTACTCCCCCACATGTTGGGAATTTCTTTAACGGAGGTTGAGGTTGGATTTGGTTGGATGGTGAGAGGAGGGTATCTCAGAGGATGTGGTGGATTGAGTCCTGACTACCCGGGTAGGGAGGAGTGTGGAGGGGTCGGAAGTTGTCTTGGATGGGGCCCGAGGTCTTGGATGGAGACCGAGGGACGGTAACAGAGAGTGGCCTTGGGTGGGACTGGTTATTCCTGGGTACAAAACTGAGTGGGACGAGAGTAGTCTCGGGTGTGTGCTGGTATTCTTGGGTGGGGAAGAATATGGCAATCAATATGGAAGAATAAGAATAGGATTGAGATACAGGATGTGATAAGGATATATTGGAAAGGGAGGGAAGAAATGAATACAATGCAAATTAAAGTGTTATGAACAATATCATGAAAGGGTCATTAAGATGATTTGGACCCAATGAAAAAGTAAATGAAGAAAGAATGATACAGGGAGTACAGTACAACTCAAATTATTCGAACTATGACTATCCGAATCGCTGATTATTCGAATCGCTGATTATCCGAATCGCTTTCAAAATTTCAGGAAAAATAAAGAACGGATTCTGTCTTAACAATTTACTTTGACCGAGATGTTTAGCAAGCTTTGTCTTACATTAAAATACGGTACGTTCATATTGTAATAAGCTTAACCTGTAAAAGAGCTGCCTTTTCATATCATTAATTAAAAGCTCTCTTTCTTAAAAAACTGTTTTATAGGCCGAAATACAATGATACTTCAACATTATTACTGTTAAAGTTTAAAACACTGTTATTATATCACAATTTCTTTTTATTCACATTCACATTCATGTTGTAACACCTGATGATGTCAACATTGGTTAGCAAAACAGCTGTCGCGACACTCTCAGTTAATAAAAAGACATTGTGATATTGTAAAAGTATTTAAAATTTCAACAGTAATAGTTTTTTTCTCCCAGTTTTAACATACATACAGTAATTATATAATTAAAATATACACTTTTTTCGGAAAAAATTCAATTATCCGAATATTTGATTACACAAATGGAGTCCAGTCCCAATTGATTCGGATTATTGGAGTTCTAGGACATGTGTTAACGATGTGAATGGAACAAGAATTAGAGGAAAACCAAAAAAAATCACATCAAATCTGATGAGTCGGAGGAGTAGGAGTAGAATTTTGCCTGGAAATAAGAGTGAGGCGCTCTTTTTTTTGCATATACTACCAAGAATAAGGCGTGATGATGAATCTCATATATCCTACATTTAATATTTAAATTTCACAAAATCAGAATCATAAACGTAAGCGTCAAAATTCAGTAAGAAAAACGTGCATTCTCGTATAGGTGAAATTTTCTAGATTGAGTAAATAAAGAAATTTTTCGGAAAAAAACTGAAAGAAAAATCGCACGCCAAAGTGGAAAAGCTGTGAAAAATAGCATTCTGGATAGTTGGTGACGGAAAACTTGGTAAAACTTTAACGAAATCTTTTATAACTACGCTTTTTCACCTTCAATTTCGACATTCTCCTTGAAAAGTGTGCAAAATTGATGCGATTCTTTTGGATTATTCTACCTTATTTATTGTTTAAATACAAACTTATAATTTTTAAAACAACCATCGCACCAAAACTCCAAAAGGGTAAGCGGAAAGGAAGGACTACTACGCTGCTTCTTTGTAACATAATTACAATCTTTTGGCCCCAAACAGTGTCAAATGCCGTTCTCTGGACCATGGAAGGCGAAAAGCCAATTAGAGAACAAGTAGCTAGACGCAAGTGGCAGTGGATCGGTCAAACTCTGAGACGGAACCCAGCCTGCATTGCTCAGGGTGCACTAGACTGGTCCCCCATGGGGGGAAAGAGAAAGCGAGGCAGACCTAGAGCCACCTGGGGAAGAACCCTGCAGGACGAGGTTAAGGCAGCAGGCCTCACTAGGGATGATGTTAGGCATCAGGCATGCGATAGCTTGAGGCCCTATGCACCACGGAGGTGTGACAGGACAAAAAGAAGAAGAAGAAGAAGAAGACATTACACAACATTCATACATCGTGTCTAACATGCATGTCGTTTTTCGACTTTTTATATGGCTAACATTTAATATTTAATTAATTTTATCGTCCAACGTCTTCTTAGATCTTCTTCATCTTCTTCCTGTTATGTTCGCATCATGAACGAATATTTTCTTTACAATTATTTCTTTATTAATTTTCCATATGTACAAATCATCTTAATTATATTAATCTTTCATTTTATCTAGTTCTAGTGCCAATTTCTATGCATGGAGAAAGAAATGTAAAGCAGATGATTGAGGTAAATGTAAAGAAGTAAAATTAAAAAAGGATCTCTGAGATTTTTTGGACATATGAAACGAATGGACGAGAAAATAATGGTTAAAATGTTATATACAAGCAGTGTGGGTGAAAAGAGAAGCCGTGGAAGACCAAGAAAAGCATGTCATGACCAAATCAATCAAATACATTCGAACAGATAGCTACAGCTACATTCGAAGTCAGAAAATCGACGGGCGTACATGTTACGATGTATGAATGTAAAGGTATATAGATAGGTATTTCAGGACAAAGCTGTATGGTGGTCTATCTACTCTGCCTATTCCTCCGGGGAAACGGCGTTATGGTAAGTTAGTTAGTTTCATTATATCGTGTATATTGTATTCACTTCTTATAATCGTATTTACATTTTATGGTACGTAAACCTTTATCAAAATTATGCAAGGATCGAAAAGTCAGATATGACAAAGTAAAATATATTTTTAATGTTCGGTCATGTAAGAAGTTATAATTATCAATTTTTGAGTATGAGGCGTTGTACGAATGTGGAGGAAGCAAAAGCGGTTTGTCAAGATAGATGAGTGTGGCGGTTCATTCTCTTTGCCTTCCTTTCTGATGCTTTCAGTTGCTCCATATAAATTAATTAATACGAATGAAAACGTCTGTTTTATATAATTTTTATAATATTTTATGGGAATGACATGTTTCACCTTTAAGACATTATCAGATGGAGCGAACATCGAACGAATATTTCAGAATTAATTTAATGTAAACTTATGTGCTATAATATGATCACAAACAACGAAGATTATGTCCAGATAAGTGCCGCGTGAAAAGACATCAACAGGCAAACCATGAAAAAGATGGACGGATCGCGTGGAAGCGAGCTGGGAGAATCTAGAAAGACCTGGAGAATGGAGAGGTATGGCCAGGGACTGAAGCTAGTGGAAAACTATTGTAGAGGAGGCCAAATTTCATACCTGGATGTAATGCCGAGAAGAAAAAAAAGAAGGAGAACTCACGTTCTATTGTAGGGTCCCATCATATCGTAAAGGAAGGTTTCAGTTTTCGTTAATTGGTCCTTCAAAGATTTCTGTAGGAAGACCACAGCCTCATCCCAATCTTTCTTCTTCTTGATACATTTGTTCATGGTGGTCTTTAACTGCAGATCCTGGAGGAGTTTCACATTATCGAATTTCCAGACGTGACTGAAATAAACAAAAATGTGAAGAAATAAACTAAATAGTTAAAAAAACATTTTTTAAACCCTTCATTGCACGGCTTAGTAATTTTGCTAAAAACCTATTAGCGTTTGAACAGAATATTTTAACTTCATGCATATTCTTGTTGTACCCTACACTCTACATTCCCATCTACCCATTACGGTACAAAAGCCATCACTAGTGGTGTTTGTCTAAAAAAAACATGTTTACATTGTTTTTTGGTTGGCGGTTACCCTATTACTTTAACTGCCAGTTAATTAGAAAAATTTTGAGTTCAAAACGTATTATTTTCCAGGTGAGTATTTATATAATTTTCAATAATTTAATTTGCGTAATAATAAAAAACATTACGAAATAATATAATTTTTTCTTAATTGTTAACTTGCTAAAACACATTTTTATCGATGTAGACATATTGTATAAATAATTAAAACATTTTTTTTATTAAACTTGTCATTAATACAATTTTATAGATATGTGTATACAATTGAAAATTGTTCATTTTTTAAAATAGATATTTATATAAATGCTACTTAAGTCTATGGCTTCGAGCGGTTTCAGTAGATCGATGCCTTCTTCTGAGGACCATAAAATGGCAGCGAGCTGCCGAAACCAGTCAAAGCCATAACCCTAAGTAGAATTTAACTAAATTTGTATATTTTTTCAAATTATTTGTTTTGATTTTAATATTCATTATTTACAATTATCTCCAACCTTAAAATTTCAAATAACAACATGAACTTTTTTTAGGCACATAAATACACAAGATTATTATTATTTTTAAATATTTGATGATAGAATATACGCATATTTTTTATAATTAAAAAAAAATCACGCAAAGAAAGGTTAATTAATAATATAAAGTATGTTTATCTCATCCCACTAAAGCCTGTTAAGGATCACCGAACACGAACACCTTATAAAGTTTGTTGACACAAGTTTTCAACTCAAGCAAACGCCTTTCACATTCCTTTTGTAATGATTGTGTAGAGAAAATATCTATGATTCTTGTTTATAGACAATGTTATCAGCATACAGAAACAAAATTAAAATAAAACAATGTTTTTTAATAACTTTTTCCACTTTTGTCTTTATATCGACAGCGATCGGATTCGTCGGGCTGGCAGTTGATATCATGAGATAGAGAAATTCTTTGTTATTATTATAATATCATAAGAAAGTGACATATTCTGTAGGTATCATAAGATAGTGACATATTTCGTTATTGTATCATAAGATAGTGACATATTTCGTTATGGTATCATAAAAGAATGATAAATTTCGTTATATCACAAGATAGTGACATATTTCTTTAGTCATATCATAAGATTTTGAAATATATCGTTATTAATGACATGAGATAGTGGCAAATTTCGTTATGATATCATAAGATAATTACATATTTCTTTATGATATCATAAGTGACGTATTTCGTAATTGTTATCATTTAACAGTGTAATGTTTTGGCTGATTTGAGGAATATCAAACATCAGATATTTTCTTTGGTTAAAATATTATTTAACCCATTTGTAGGGTTGTCTACATTTCGACCCAAAACAAGTAAATTAGCAGTGTGAAAGACTAAATTTCAAATTCATATTTGAAAATATCTTAAAAACATTTTTACTTTGATTGCTTACTACTCGTTTTAATTGCACGTAATATTGTGATGACCTGGAATAATATGTCTGGGCTGTAAATGGCGAAGGTTTGCAACCCATCACACCGCGTCTCTTGTGGGGGCGAAAAGAGAAGGATGGAGTGCTGCATCGGTTAAAGTGTGGCAGTCCATTCTTTGTGCCTACCCTTTCAGGAAAATGGCGTGATGGTTAGTTAGTTAGTTAGTTGTAAATGTAGTTATCTGTAATTCGAAGTCATTTTTATTTACTGCAAATGAAGCTAGCCATACAATAAGGGTTATAATAATAAAAAATAGATTTTTTTCCCAAACTTACTTATTGATTGTAGCGTTGATAACATCTAATCTCAATTGATCTACAAGTTCATCTTTAACTTCAGCGTATTTTGGGTTCATGACTTCATCGAGGAATACTTTTCGGAAAGCGTCATATCCGCACTGAAGCGATCTGAAACGATTTGTTTTAATATTAACTATGAAATTCGAAGCTTCATTAAGATAAAAAGAAACTTGAAAAATATCTCGAGTACTTGTTAAAAGACTTCAGTTAACTTAAAACTCAAAATAAGTTTTTAGTCAAACCAAAAGAATATTCCACTCAGGATCATATTAAAATTATTTTGAAAAATAATTTAATATTATTTTGAAAATCAAATTTCATCATTTGGAAAAATAATAATACATATGAATTTTGATAATACTTACATATTGGGCAAATCACTGTTTACCCATCTTCTTAGTTGAATATCAACTGCGGTGTTGAAACTTGCTATAGTAAATTTAAAAAATATATTAGATATTTATACATTCACACAATTTATATAATTACAAATATGATAATATCGAGAGTGAGTGAGTGGGTGAATGAGTGAGTGAGTGGGTAAGTGAGTATGGTAGAAAATTAGTAAGGAAGGAATTATGTGAGTAATTGATTAAGTGAGTAAGTGAGTAAGTGAGTAAATGAGCAAGTGACTAAGTGAGTAGGTGAGTAAGTAATGAGTGAGATAGTGAGTAAGTGAGTAAGTGAGTAAGTGAGTTAGTGAGTAAGTGAGTAAGTGAGTAAGTGAGTAAGTGAGTAAGTGAGTAAGTGAGTAAGTAAGTAAGTGAGTAAGTGAGTAAGTGATTTAGTGAGACAGTGAGTAAGTGAGTAAGTGAGTAAATGATTAAGTGAGTCAGTTAGTAAGTGAAAGAGTGAGTAAGTGAGTAAATGGGTAAGTAATGAGTGAAAAAGTGAGTAAGAGAGTAATAGAGTAATCTTGTAAGAGAGTAAGAGACTAAGTGACTAAGTGAGTAAGTGAGTAAGTAATGAGTGAAAAAGTGAGTAAGAGAGTAATAGAGTAATCTTGTAAGAGAGTAAGAGACTAAGTGACTAAGTGAGTAAGTGAGTAAGTAAGTAAGTGAGTAAGTGAGTAATTGAGTTAGTGAGTAAGTGTGTAAGTGTGTGAGTGACTAAGTGGGTAAGTGAGGGAATTAATGAGTGATTATGTAAGTAAGAAGAAACATATGTGTAAATAAACAAACAATTAATATTTTTAAATAATAAATTTACGTATGTCATGCAGCATGGCCGCCGGTAAATATATGTTTTTAAAAACATGATCTTCCATTGCGTTCCATAAGTTTTCAGCAATCAATTCATCCCAGTGGTCGTCTGTTATTACGAACATATCTACACCCTGGGCCACTATATCGTTAAGGGTATTAGTAATTAATTGATCTTTATTTATTTTTTGTTGGCTGAAAAAAAAACATTTTTGCATATTAATTTGTTTATCTCCCCATGCGTTGATCGAAACCGATTATCAGTACATAAATACAGTAGAACCCCTCTCGTCCGTCCTCGGCTGGAAGCCACTCCAGATCCGATCCAGAGATCCCATCAAGAAATGGAGGAACACTGCAGCTAAGTCTAGAATTTCATATGCTAAACAATAATCTATAACTGACATAGCAATTTTTTACTCTAACTTTAATTTATATACAGGTATGTAAATTGTAAATAAAACACTTGTGTTTCACCACTTGAGTATTATATTTTACACGACTAGTTTCGGAAGCTACAGATGCTTCCATCTACAGGTTTAAAAATAAACTAAAACATTAATATAACATATAACAATTATCTGTACTGATAGAAGTGGGGGGGATTATGAACGATTGGTGGCGGGGGTAAGTGAGGGGATGTAAAGGACAAATAATGAATAACTTAGAAAACTTAGAAATCCAATAAAACTTAAATACAAATAATAAATAATAAATTATTTCAAAATTCCTCACCCCTGCTTTCTATTTTCCTGTTATCTCGAACCACTACCCCCTCACTTACCCCCGCCACCATTAACTCATAATCCCCCCCACCTCTATCAGTACAGACAATTGTTATAAATGTTATATTAATGCTTTAGTTTATATTTAAACTTGTAGATGGAAGTATCTGTAGCTTCTGAAACTAGTCGTGTAAAATATAATACTCAAGTGGTGATAAACAAGTGTTTTATTTAAAATTTAATCATGTCCTACCACAAAGTGAATGCCGAAACAATAAATAACATACAGGTATGTATGTATGTATTATGGAAGGCTGAAAATACGCTATTGGAGAGATAATGTTCTGAAAGAGTGATAAATATAGCCGCAAATAAAGTACCAACAGGAAATCGACCTGCAGATGAAAAGATCACCTCAAAGGTGGCAAGACAGTTGGACATCTGCATCCCAGAAACAGGCTCCGAGAAATAACAGGACACAGTCCTAAATAAAGCAGAAGAAGAAGAAGTATCTATCGTTTTTCACTTCTTCAATATTTTCTGATAAACCGAACTTTTTATGTTCCGACCATACCCCCAGTCCTAAAGATGGCAGATTAGAGGAGTTCTACTATAATATCATTGATTTTTTATAAACTTGATTTAAACTAAAGCGGAGTTCTGTCGATATACAAATGTCTCAAAAGAAAGTTTTTATTAAGTGGATCGATTAATAAAAGTAAGGCTTTTATCGAAAAAGTGTTAATAATTAAGAATATAATTTATACATTTTTAAAATAGTATCATCCAAATGTAAACCCTCGCGTTTGCGGCACTCATTTAGTCGAACAGTAAAAATTCTGATAGCGGCTCAGCAGGTAGACTCCGTGATAGCTGATGAATGAAGGGAAGTCAGTATATTAGCGTAAACTTTAGATTTGAGTGGAGTGAAGAGAACTGTGTGGAGGCCAACTTAAGCCACCTCTCCTGGAGATCAATTTGCCAGGGAAAATTTCACGAACTCATGGAAGAGACTATTGGACTATGTAACCATATTCTTTGGTTATAGCCAGGAATTTTTGGCAATTCAGGCATTAATAAGTCGTCTAACGTCTTCACATAACACATTAACCTGTTAACCAGACGGTCCCCTCTCTAATTACGCAACATACAACAGTCGCGCGCTTTTTTATAAAGACGCATTATTGAGTCACATTTGAAACATTTAATTAATAACTATTCAAAAATATTTATCCATGTAACCAACTGTCAATTTGACAATTGACAGTTGATTTGTAGTCAATAAGTTTTGCCATTTTACCATGAATAGACTAACGGCGCTTGCAAGTTGTGCATATTTATTTTGAAAATCATGGTTTGGCTGGCCAAACTTATCGTGCACTGCGTCCATTTTAGACTCTACATAATCGTCCATCCGAACAAGTCATTCAGAAGACCATAGATCGTTTTCGCACCACGTACACTCTAGTGGATAATACGCATCCACAAAGACGACAATTGTCGAAAATTGGACTTCAATATTGCGCTTCATTCGAGCTAGCCGTGGCGCTTATATGCCCGAAATCAAAATTAAACAATAATGGCACAAAATTATCTATTTAAAAAAGTCAATATCATAGACATTAACAATATTATAATGTGTTTTTTTTACATTTTGAATATGTATTGTATACCTCTAAAAAAACACCCTATATAAAAAAACACCCGCATAAAAATATTGTTGAATAAGAAATTAGCCCACATATATTTTGAGGGGACGCATAAAAACGTCTTACCCGTAGTCATCACTATATACATTGGACGTTTATATACGTTCCGATCGATAAACAGGTTAATGAATGATATAACTTTCTTAAGATAATCAAATGATTTTACTGAAATCTCTTGATGGAAGTTCATTTTAAATAATAATTAAATAAAACGATGTTTTTTAACTACTTCCACTTTTGTCTTTATTTAGACAGCGACCGGTTTCGCCAGGCTCGCTGGCATCGACAGACTGTCTGTCGATGCCAGCGAGCCTGGCGAAACCGGTCGCTGTCTAAATAAAGACAAAAGTGGAAGTAGTTAAAAAACATCGTTTTATTTAATTATGATATAACTTTCTTTTGAGACATCATATGATAAATAAAACAAATAATAATATTGTATTACGTTGGATATTTGTTCTGCCACTCAATGTCTAGTTCAAACTTCTTGGCAGCAAATCTAGCGGATTGTTCTTCAATTTTGTCTTGCACCATCTTCCAAAAGGTCTCTGCTACGGCTTTAGCGAGGTTCTCCGTTGTGTACTGCTCTGGTTTGATGTCCCTGAAGAATAAATTCGATAAGTCATGATGCTACAAATGCCATACTGAAGGTCCTAGGTTCGATTGCTGGCGATTGCAGATCATTGTCACACTGTCGATGATCTGGTGCAGAATTCACTTGACAATAAAATGGCGACAAATTACAAAAGCTACCTATCATATGTCATGAGAATCAATGCATCAATCTCATGACCTGTCATTGGTTGGGTTAAGCGATCGCTTTATGTTAACAACATTCCCCATTCCGCTCTTCTTACAAACACACCATCTGACAAAATTTTGGAAGTTATATGCTACTATGTTGCACAACACTTTACATGTTATTAGTTCAATCTACACTAGCGCCATCTATTACGAATAGGTGTAAGCATTAAGCAGAAAATCTTTTATTAATGCAATGTGAAAGGCTACATAAAGCGATCGCTTAACCCAACCAATGATAGGTCATAAGTCCTGTAAACGCCTCGACTGCAATATTCTGTTTCCAAAAAACAATTAACATCTTCGTCTCTATTGAGATACAATCAATCCTTAAAAATGATTAACCCGCAATGGGTAAAATCCAGTATTTGTCTACAAATATCGGTAACATTTAAGATTAAACACTTTTTCACTTAGTATAAACCATTTATTGTTTCTTGGACAGTGTTGTAAAATTCCAAATTAAATTAAGGATTCATCAAAAAAGAATCATTTCGATGGTTTGGACACGTGGAAAGAATTAATGAAGAAAGAATAGTAAAAAAAGTATATGTTAACGATGTAAATGGAACTAGAAATAGAGGAAGACCGAGGAAAACGTGACACGATCAAATGAATCAAATATTGAATATCGGCCACATGAGGAGTCAGAAAAATCGACGCGCGTACATGACACGATGTATTAATGTTGAGGAATCGAGAGAAATATCTCAGGAAAGAAAAGTGTGGCTGTCAATTCTTTCGGCCTACCCCTTTGGGGATGATGGTTCTTCTTCTTCTTCTTTTTGTCCTGTCACACCTCCGTGGTGCATAGGGCCTCAAGGAATCTTCTCCACCCGACTCTATCGCATGCCTGATGCTTAACATCGTCCCAAGTGAGATCTGCTGCCTTAACCTCGTCCTGCAAGGTTCTTCTCCAGGTGGCTCTAGGTCTGCCTCGCTTTCTCTTTCCCCCCATAGGTGACCAGTCTAGTGCGCCCTGAGCGATGCAGGCTGGGTTCCGTCTCAGAGTGTGACCGATCCACTGCCATTTGCGCCTAGCGACTTGTTCTCTAATTGGCTTTTCGCCTGCTATGGTCCAGAGAACGGCATTTGACACTGTTTGTTTGTTTATAAAAGTGTTTATTCTGTTGTTAATTCAATTCCAATATTCATCACATAATTGTTTCGATACATGGATTTTGATGCAAATGCATAAATATATATTTCGCAAGCTTGTGAACTAGTATGTAAGTTTAGAGCCAGTACGTGCGTTAAGTGAAATTGCAGAGTAAGGTCGAACGTAGAATTCGCAGTCGATGGACGATGAATGTCCATAAGAGAAATGATGTATGGGCTGAGAGACGACTTCGGAATAAATTTGAACCTTTTTTGAGTTCGATGGTAATATTTTGTGAGCGAAATATGCTTCATACAAAATTTCACGCGATCCTTGGTTCAGAAGGGCAATAGTATCACATATACGTAGATTGATATGGAACAGTTTATTTTCTATAATCTTGCGTAAAAAACTAATTCAATTTAAGAACAACTTGTTGATACCTTTGTGTTATCACAACACTTACTTACATCGTATACAGACAAGTTTCGGGAAAACAGACTTCCCTTTTTCTGTGTATAGTAAATGAAATTTTAACAATTAAATGACGCGGAGCTATTACTTATTTAATTTATTTCATTTATTTATTTTAAACATATCTAAAGCATTACAGAATTTTTTCCAGTACACTTAAGATACAAGTTAGAGATACACAATAATATACATAATAGATACAATACATAATAGATTAATAAAAAGAACAAGAAACATAAGATGCATGACAAATTAATAAAATAAATATACCATACAATTATAATAAAGATAGTACTTCCCACAGATAAGCCAAACTGTCACAAAATATGTCAAACTCCGAGGTGATACGATTAAGCAAAGATATTGCTCTACCTACCGGCATAACCATTGGCAGGTTGGTTCTGCATCGTGGGAGATAAAACAATCTATGGCCACAATATATACTCTATAACGAATGATAAAATTATATTTTCAAAGACGCTCATCTGTATTTAATTGATGCCACACTCGCACTTAGAATTTCTTCTATATTCTATATTCATCAAACGCCAAAATGTATAAAAAATTAACAATTAAATACAGAATAGCGTCTTTGAAAATATACCTTTATTATTCGTCATAGAGCATATAAGTAATAGCTCCGCGTTATTTAATTGTTAAAATTTCATCAACTATACACAGAAGAAGGGAAGTCTGTTTTCCCGAAACATGTCTGTATATCTGATTCATATTGATTCATATTGAAGTGCTTGCTGGAAATTAAACTATTTAAAGTGCCTAACTAACTAAAATTTTATTAATATAACGGTGGTAACGGGAGAAACAAACTTTTAATGAAAGGATATTATCTTAGAAAATAGCTTATGTGTTATAACTTTTTTTTTTTTTTATGTGTTATATTTTGTTATTTTTATTTTATGATTTATTTTATTTTATTTATTTATTTTATATAATTGAATTTTATTTTAGATATAGTTTGTAAATGATTTAGCATTTAAGTGTGTGCGGGTGATGCCTACTGGTGGCGATGAGGTCCGCAACCCATCACACCACATCTCCCGCAGGGGCGAACAGAGAAGGGTGGAGTGCCGCATCGGTACATGGAATATAAGGGGAGGTATGGAAGGAAAGTTGAATGAGATGTGTGCAGAAATGGATAATAAGTGTTTAGATGTTTTATGTGTGACTGAAAGAGTGTGGTTCCTTATGTATGATGAAAGAGTGTGGTTCCTTGGAGCATGCAGATAAGCTTGTTCTGTGGTCGGGTGTGCCGAATGACCACAGAGCATGCCAAGGCGTGGCGGCGGTGCTAGCTCCAAGGATGGTAGAATGTATGAAAGGTTATAAATGTGTTAGCCCAAGACTCATGTGGATTCGCTTCAAGATCGGGTTAACAAGAGTTTTCCTTTTAATTGGATACGCCCCTGGTAACAACGAAAATGAGGCGAGTAAAGATGAGTTTTGGGACAAAGTGAGAGAGACATTGGTGTGTAAGAGTGAAAACGAAAGATTGATAATAGCAGGTGATATGAACGGTTGGGTGGGAATCCGTAGGAGTGGGTACGAGGAATGTCTGGGTACGTTTGGTGATAGACGAATAATGATAATGGAAGGAGACTGCTTGAATTGTGTATAGAATGGGGTCTCTTTGTATCAAATACCATCTTCGATCATAAGAGAATCCATCTCTATACTTGGGAAAGAGGATTTGAAAGGTCCATTATAGATTACGTCATTGTAGACTCTAGATTACGGGCGGATACTGTTGATTCAAGGGTCTTCAATTTTTTAGTAGTGGCAAAAGTGATCTTATTCCGGGGATGGCGAACCAGAAGAAGCAAAACAGTAGCCGCACCGACTAGAGTCAAAGTTGAAAAACTGCAAAACAATGACGTAAGAAATAATTTCGTAAGAAAAGTGAAAGATAGATTGAGTGAGCGGGATGTAAGTGAGTTGAGTATTGACGAGACCTGGAAATACTTGAAGGAGAGTTTGTGTGAATCGTGTGGTGTGTGTGTACAAGGAAGAAGGAAAGGGGATGCATGGTGGAATGATGACGTAAAGATTGCTGTTAAAGAGAAAAAAGATGCTTGGTTGAATATGTTGTCGATAAATAAGAATGACAGAGTTAAGTATGAAAGAGCAAAAGATTTGTATAAGGTATGCAAGAAGAGAGTGAAGTCGGTAGTGAAAGCGCGGAAAGAAAAGCTGAAGGAGGAAGAAGGGCTCAAAATGACAAACAACTTCCAAGCAAATTTAAAAATGTTTTGGGAAGAAGTTAAAAAAGCCCGAAATCCTCCTGATAGTGGATGTGTGAAAGCAATTTTAGACAACGAGGGAAGAATGTTAACGGAGAGTAAGATCATACAAGAAAGATGGATGGAATATTTTAAGGAGATGTATGGTGGTGATACAAGCGTGATCGAAAATATGACAGCTAGTGCGAGTGCGGGACCTATGAATGATAATATTGAAAAATAAGTACGAATGAGATGAAAAGATCCGTGAGTGCAATGAAAAGTGGAAAAGCTGTTGGGTTTGATTGTATTGCCATAGACTTTATTAAAAGCGGTGGCGAAGTGGTTTCTACATGGTTATGTAAGTTATTTAACCAGTGCTTGGAGGAGGGATATACGCCGCTAGACTGGAGGAGAGCAGTAATTATGCCCCTGTACAAAGGAAAAGGATCGCGTATGGAATGTGGAAACTACAGAGCTATTAGTCTTTTGAGTGTCGTTGGTAAAGTCTATGGCAGAATTTTAATAGAAAGAGTAAGAAAATTGACAAGTGACAAAGTTTGGGATGTGCAAGGTGCCTTTATGAATGGCAGAGGATGTATGGATCAAATTTTTGGACTTCGTACATTGACAGAGAAGTTTCTGGCCAAAAATCGCAAACTTTTCTGTGCATTTGTCGACTTACAAAAAGCATATGATTACGTTAATAGAAAAAAGTTGTGGAAAATATTGTCTGAATATGGAATAAGTACAAAACTGATCACGGCCATTAAGTCGCTATACACGGAAAGCACTACTAGTGTCAGAGTAAATGGAGATCTTACAGCCTGGTTTGATATCAATAAAGGTGTCAAACAAGGTTGCGTAATGTCCCCGTGGTTATTTAATCTGTATATGGACAATTGTATGAGAGAGCTGAAAGGGTTGGATGTAGGTGCCAAAATGAGCGGAGTGTCAGTAGCTGTCTCTTGTATGCGGATGACGCTGTCCTACTTGCTGACAACGAGCATGAACTACAAGTCCTGGTGAATTGTATGTATGAGGTATGCATGCGAAATGATCTGATGATGAATGTTAATAAGTCCAAGGTAATGATTTTTGAAAAGGAAGAAACCACGACAGTCTGCAACATTAGCGTGAATGGTGAAAACGTGGAGCAAGTAGTTGAGTTTGTGTATTTAGGTAGTATGTTTACAAGAGATGGGAGAGTGGAGAGGGATATTGAAAGAAGGGTTGGGGCAGGCAACAAAGTGATCCATTTACATCATTAACATATAATTTTTTTACCATTCTTTCTTCATTCATTCTTTCCATATGTCCAAACCATCTTAATGATCCTTTCATTATTTTGTTCATGACACCATCATTCGCACACATTCACTTCTTATATTTTCATTCGACACTCTATCATACACAGAATATCCACACATTCGTCTAAGAGATCTCATTTCTACTGCATTTATTCTACTTTCATCCTTCCTTTGCCAGTTCCATGCTTCGCTTCCATACATAAGGGTCAGTAGAAGAACACCAGTGTGCACTGCCATTCTAGCTTTTTTGGATACGTTTTTGTTTGCGATGACAACTTTAAGTGCATTTAATTTATGGATTTAATCATTGGATTTAATTTATGTAAATTAAATATAAATTTTGACAAATGTTTTCGCCTTGGAGAGTATTTTCAAACTTGAGAGTTTGAGAATGCCCTCGTAAGGCGAAACAAATTTGTCACAATTTATACAATTTATATAAATTAAATCCAAGTAAAATCGTGTTAACTATTATAAATTAAAATGTCCAAATACGTTTTCTGGAACATTTTAGATTTTATTCTGATTATTGTTGTTTGACAGTAGTGTACAAAACAAAAGAACAACATTTTGGTGTTGTTATTTTTAAAATTTTGGAATGAGTGTAAAAAAAAAAGATTTACATTGAATGTTAAAACTTATTAATAATTACCATTTTTCAGTGAACCAAGTTTTTAAGGGGATGAAAACTTTTACTTTCGTGAATATTTCACGGATTGAAACAAGTATAAAATTAAACTTACTTGAATATTTTTGAGCTTGCAAAGTATTTGTTTTCGTACTCTTTGATGGTGTTGATTGAGTCATTATTGTTTTCCTTTCCTGTCACCACTGCAAAGTAGTCAAGGGCCTTCATTGGGAAATGTTCTCCACTCAAAATCTTGCGTATCTGAAATGTAATATAACAATTAATTACTTCAGGCATACGTTATATAACAACCAATATGTGGTCTCAGGTCTTAACTTAACCCTTAACGTACCGTGTTCAAAACAAAACGCTCGCTCCCATGTGGTCAATTCAGTTTACCGCTAACTTTATCTAAATATCAAGCATATGACTCGATGAATCAAAATTTAATTTATGTCATCTTGTAGGGAATTTCATTAGGAATAGATCGATATCTATAACATACATGGATTATTTGAAAACATATCATTATTAATTTTTTTCTGGAACCATGCGATTTCTGATATGGAATGCGTCACAGCATACGAGCAACTGGACACCCAAGTATAAACTTGTCTACGCGCCGCGGCCGGCGGGGCGAGACTTACGAGATTTTACGTATGATAAAGGCACCTAGGCAAAATGTATAGTACGTTCAAGACAACGAGTACGTATTAATATTTGTCCCTTTTGGTAAAGTGTTAATATTTTCACAGTTCTGATATTATTAAGTTGCGTGCTGCGTTTCCGTCCACAGTCAGTATTATTACGTACCTATGAGAAAAGGCCAAACATATAATTTATAATACGTTCAAAACAGCGAGTAAGTATTTGTCACTTTTGATAAAGTTGTAAATATTAGCAAAACAAATTCTACCTTAACACGAATGAAGGTGAGGGCAGTCTTAGAAAATATTTTTTTTTGGGATGAAGGAAGTAATTTTTTGCTTTTTTTTTATTACGAAATATTGAGAACACTTCAATGGAGGATTAAATTTTTTTTTATAATATTAGAGTCCATAGGTTTTAAGAAAATCAACTTTAAATTGGCAGTGGAAACTCAATTGACCACATGGCAACGCGACGGTTAAGAAGATTTTTTTTAATACCTTGAAGAGGTAATCAAATGATTTTACTGAAAACTCTTGATGGAAGTTCATTTTAAATAATAATTAAATAAAACGATGTTTTTCAACTACTTCCACTTTTGTCTTTATTTAGACAGCGACCGGTTCGCCAGGCTCGCTGGCATCGACAGACTGGTGACCTTGAAGAGGTACTGCAACTGTCTCCTCAAGTAGAAAGATTGAATTTTTTTCGAATCAAACCAATCACTTAATTTTTTTTAAATACATTACAAACATATTTACAGTTTAAGGTATTAATTAAAGAAAAGGTAAAATACCAGGAACGCATGAGAGATGGTTCGACTTTAGGAAGACAACATACTATATAATGTTAAGAGTACTTTTTGAACGTAATTTCACTAATACGAAAGACGTCGATCTTCGAGAAGATCGTGTTCAGTAGACTAATTGCTCTTACCACCGGTGTCACCAGAGGCAGATTTGTTCTGGCGGCCGGTACACTTTGTATTACAACACTTTTTATTTTTACTGAACTCAGACATGTTTCGGTTACAAGGAACCTTTATCAATGTATACAATTTGAATAGTCAAATAAAACAGAACAGTCACATATATAATAAATAGATATATCCGACATATATCCGACAGCGTATTTTGTCCCCGATAGATATATCCGACAGCGACAGCACAGATTGTTTTACCTACCGACCGCCAGAACCAATCTACCTCTGGTGACGCCGGTGGGAAAAGCAATTATTAGTCTGCTGAACGCGGTCTCCTCGGAGATCGACGTCTTTCACGTTAGTGAAGGTACGTTCAGAGGACAAATACTCTTGACTTTGGAAAGTATCTTGTCTTCCTAATGTCGAACAATCACTAATGCGTTCCTGGTATTATATATTTATTATAATATAAAAAATGTTTGTAATGTCTTTTGAGAAAATAAACGGATTCAATTTGATTTGATTTGATTTGAAATATAAATAATAATAAACCATCTATTTTTTATTTTACTTGTGATGCAATCATCTGCCTTGCATTTCTTCCATATTTCGTCGTTCGTTATTCTATTTTATTGTAATTATTTAACTCTCGAAATTAAATAAATGGCATTGTTAAATTATTAGATTTATAATATATTTTCATTTCTTACCGTCTGTGGATTTGTGTTATTCTTTTCAGCTACGTCAACTTTCGTGAGAACAAATATTGTTCTTCTTCCTGTAGGGTCGCACTGTGCAACGAGGTCTGTGACATTGCTTCTTTCTGCATCTATCGATCCATCCTATAAACATTATTATTCATAAAATTAAGTTGTTTGAAAACTTTTTTGTTTATTTAATTATAAAAAAAATAAAATTAATAATAAAATATATTATTCAAAATTTACATACGAAAGGATAAAGTGATTAATAGAATAGTGTTACTTCTATATTCGTCATACTATGTGTTGTAATTGCTTTATTTCTCTTTTTATTTTTTTATGCACTTAGTTTATACAACACTTACATTAATAACAATTAAAAATTACATAGACATATTTCGGACAACCAGTCCTTCTTCAGTGATACATTTTATAAAGATACATATATAAAAGATTATAAAATTGTTTACATGATCTGAAAGATGTTATAAAGATTTATTTTGGAATATTATTTTGAATTATTTTAAATTATACCATCTTATTTGAAAAATAAAAAGATTTATTTTGAATTATAACATCTGTCAGATCATACAAACTATTTTTTAATATTTTATATATGTATAATATATTTTTAATGTGTATCACTGAAGAAGGACTGGTTGTCCAAAACATGTCAATGTAATATATATATCAAAGGCCGTAACTTACTTGAATACATAGAATGATTGCATTTGGGTTATTCATATAATGCTTAGTTAAATCCATTACATCGCTTTTGGTATTCGAGCTCATATCGACAGTTTGGGTCTGAAAATACAAAGAAAAATCGTATCACAAAGAAAGAATATTCAAAATTAAATAAAATATATTTTTTTCATCAACTCACAGCTATGATCCCAGGAAGATCATACAAGACCATCTTGTGAAGACCAGGACCCCGAACCGAAAGGGAGATAACCTCTTTGGATATTGTGTGACCAGCTTCAACACTCCTTTTCATCAATTTCTCTATATCACTGTATCAACATTTTTATTTGATGAGTAAAAATGGGAAATATTATAATGAACATTTTGTTATTTTTAATGTATACAAATACTACACTACGGGTTAATCATATTCCCAACATAAAAATGTTCGGCCAAGACGTTCCTTGGACCAAAACAATCAAAAACCTTGGGGTTACCTTGGATTCTAAGCTGACATGGAGGCCACACATTACAAATAAAGTCAAAGCCGCGTCAAAAGCAATCTCAGCCCTCTACCCAATGTTAGCTAGAAACAGTAAACTAAGCATCGACAATAAACTCCTGATATACAAAACGGTTATAAGGCCGATCTTCACTTATGCAGCCCCAATCTGGGGCTATGCAGCTTCGAGTCACATACAAAAACTCCAAATCCTGCAAAATAAGGCTATCCGTTTATCGCTTGGTGCGCCTTCATGGACCAGGATTACACAACTGCACCTAGAATCGGGAATCCCGATGATAGATGAATTCATTCTGAAACTTGCCGAACGTTTTTACAAAGGACTCCCTTCACATCCCAACCCAACAATAAAAGACCTCTCAAATTACGACCCAAACACTTCCAGCCGCCACAAGCGCCCAAAATCGATTCTCCTTCAGAGGAACACTCCGGGCCACACAAATCATGCCCCCGAATAAACTAACAACCCACCAAATCACCTTCCAACAATGTTCCCATCAGACGTAAGAGGAATAGCCACATGAGCTGAACCTCTGTAAGCCAGAAGATCCAAGTCCAAGTCCAAGGGTTAATCATTAAGAATTAAATGTATTTCTAAGGCATTATCAAATGTGACATTTGACCGGGGTAATGACGCTGGATAAAGAAATGAGCACATCAGAGGTAGCCTAAAAGTCGCTCCTGTAGCGAAAAAACTAGAGAACGTCGACTGCGGTGGTACGGCCATGTGAGCAGGAGGGACAATGAATACATCGTTCACAAGACCCTGCAACTGGAAGATGGTAAAGGGGGACCAGGTCTGCCTCCTGCAACGTGGATGTCTACAGTTAGGAACGACCTGAAGGCGCTGGGACTGGACAGCCAGATGACCCTGGATCGTGAGATTTGGGGGAGCCGTATTAGGAGAGCTGATCCCAAAAAACTTACTTACTAACTAACCATCAAGTAGGCAGAGAGGATGGATCATCATAATGCTCTGTCCTGGCATACTTCTCGGGATTCCTCTACATTCATACATCGTACCATGCACGCACATCGATTATTCCGACTTCGAATGTGGCCGCCTTTTAGTAATTTATTAATTTGGTCATGCCATGTTTTCCTCGGTCGTCCTCGGCTTCTTTTTCCACTCACGCTGCTTGTGTACATCTTTTTTACCATTCTACTATCATCTATTCGTTCCATACGTCCAAACCATCTCAGGGATCCTTTTTTAATTTTATCCATGATGAAGTCATCTACTTTACGTTTCTCTCTTATTTCATCGTTTGGTATTCTATCATACAACGCTTTCCTGCACATTCTTCTTAGTAATCTCATTTCTACGGCGGTTATCCTGCTTTCATCCTTCTTTTGCCAGCTCCAAGCTTCACTTCCATAAATGAGAGTTGGCACTAGAACTCCATTGTGTTCTGCCATCTTTGCTTCTGTGGATATATTTCTATTTGCAGTAATGACTTTGAGCGGACCCCAAAAACAAAAAAACAAAAAAAACAAACCATCACGCCGTTTCCCCGCAGGGGTAGGCAGAGAGAATGGACCGCCACACTACTCTATCCTGACATACCTCTCTAGCTTCCTCCACATTCATACATCGAGTCATACACGCATGTCGATTCTTCCGGCTTCTGACATGGCCAAGTTTTAATTTTGATTAATTTGGTCATGCCATGTTTTCCTCGGTCTACCTCGACTCCTTACTCCATTCACATCGTTAACGTATACTTTTTAACCATTCTTTCTCCATATTTCCGAACCAACGCAGCGAACCTTTCATAATTTTGTTCATAATACCTTCTTTCGCTCAACATTCCTTCCTTCCTTATTTAAGATTCTAGAAAGAAGAAGAAGGAGATTTTAAAAAATATGTCAAAAATAAAAAAAATATTCTGCTATGCACGAGAAAGAAGTTGTAAATAAACTTACGTTCTTAGCGCTTCCAATTCAGATTCCTGTTTAAGATCATATTCCCTAAGGTACCCGCCGATCTTTGCCACTGGTTCTCTGGCCTCAGATAGAGTTACTTTAACAGGAGCTCTGAAATAAATAAAAAAATACATTAAAACTCCAATTTTTCTTCTTCGTTGGCCATATCGAGCCTAAGCCTGCAGTATCGTCCGCCTCCAACTCCTCCTGTCCTCCGCTCTGACCCTCCAATATGACACTCGTAACGATTTCGCCCCATCTCTCCCGACTTCATCCTCCCGTCGCAGCCTTGGTCGTCCAATTGGTCTTCTACAACCTGGGTGCCACTCCACCAATCTTTTTGGGGTTCGCGATGACGGCAACCCACGCACGTGACCGACCCATCTCAGTCTATTCAGTCTGAACTGTGTGGAGAGACTGGGAACTTTGTAAATATGGTACAGCTCGTCATTATGCCGCACTCTCCAGCCTTCACCGTCATTCACAGGCCCCAGAATTCTGCGCAGCACTCTTATCTTAAAAGTATCCAGTCGCTCTGCGGGTTTCGCTGTCATTGTCCACGCCTCACATCCATATGTCGCTACTGTTCAGATGATTGTTTTATACAGGATGATTTTGGTTTTCCAGCGTACGTTTCTTGATTTGAGCGCTGGTAGTAGAGAGAAGAATGTTTTGTTGCCAATTGTAATTCTTCTTTCGATTACCGTGTGATCTTCGTTTCCTTTTTTTATAGACGAGCCAAGGTAAGTGAAGTCCTCCACCATCTTAAAGTTGTATCTATCCTTGAATCTAATGGTTGGCCGTGAGTTATGGGTTGCATTCCTGGTTTGTTTCATTATTTTTGTCTTTTCTCCGTTTATCTCTAAACCCACCTCCTTTTCTGCTGTCTCTAAATGCTCAAATACATCTTGTACGGCTGCTAGGGATCTTCCTACAATGTTAAGGTCGTCTGCATATCCTATGATCTGGCTGCTTTGAAAGTATGTGTTGGGATTCGTGTTAAGGTGGTAAGTTTTTCTTATGGCATATTCCAAACTCAGGTTAAAACTCCAATTATCTTAATCAATTGGGACCGGACCCGTTTAAATAATCAAAAATTTGGATAGTTGGAATTCTTCCGAAAAAAGCGTTTATTTTAATTAATTACACTACGCGTATGTATGTTAAAAATTAATGTATGTATCTTGAAAATTGTGAAAATGACATGTTCCGCCTTTGTAAGGCATTATTAAATTGATCATTATCAAGATCTTAGAAGGATGAAACATGTCATTCCCATACAATATAATAAAACTTCTAGAAAATTGATGTTTTCATTTGTATTAATTATGATTATTTTATAATTTTACTTAGGATGCAATGATCTGCATTAGGCTTCTTCATTTTATCTTCGTTCTGTTTCATTATCATGCATAGTTTTCCTCCATCTTTGTCTCAATTATCTCATTTCTACTGCCTTTATCCTTCTTTCAACCATCTTCTACTAGTTTCAAGCTTTTACATAAGAACTCCATTAGGTTATCAAAATTAAACCTAACAAAATATATGATTCTTATAAATGTTGACGATTGATTTGCAAGTCCAATGAATTGCAGGTTCTTGGGATGCCACCTGGGCCTTTATAATGTGGTAGTTTCTCGTTGCTTTCCACATTTGTAAACAGCGGGTTATTTGAACTCAATTACTGTATAATACTATTTTTTAACAATTGATACTCTTGACATGTGATAGGTAGATAGTCTTTAGTCATTTTAATCGTCTTGTGAATCATTTTAAAGCCCAAGACATCGTGACTTTTATCGCACTGTCACCATGATACTTTCAGTGTAGCAGTCATAGCTGTTGCCACTCTAACACCAAAGCCGTCATTAATATGTGAGATTATTATTTACTGAGATATCTAGTTTTTATTCAGTTTACATGGTTTTAACAGACCTCTGAAAACAAAATTCTCGTAAATATATTTGATTCTCAGTAAAAAGTAGTTGTACTGCTATTATTAAAGCAAAACAAAATTAAGTCATACGTCTCTTCTTCTTCTTTTTCAAGTGCCCTGTCGGACCCCCCCCCCCCCCAACGTTGGCGATTACCTCGGCAAACCTGTCCCTGTCCTGCGCCGCTCGGAACAGCTCCAACACACTTCGGATGCCGGTCCACTCCCTCACGTTTCGCAGCCAGGACATTTGTCTCCTACCAGGCCCTCGACGTCCCTCAATTTTCCCCTTAAATATCAGTTTGAGAAGGTAGTACTTTTCCCCACGCAGAACATGACCCAGATGTGAAATCTTCCGAACCTTGATAGTTGATAACAGTTCCCTGTCAACCGAAGCTCGCCTCAGGACTTCGGTATTGGTAACCATGTCTATCCAGGGAATTCTGAGCATTCGGCGATAGAGCCACATTTCAAATGCTTCCGGTCTGTTCATTGAGTTGACTTTCAAGGTCCACGTTTGACATCCATACAATAAAACAGACCGCACATAGCATTTGATCATTCATCTGGCGGAGTTTCCAGTTTACGTTATCATTGCAGAAGAGTCCAAGGTAATGATTTTTGAAAAGGAAGAAACCATGACAGTCAACATTAGCGTGAATGGTGAAAATTTGGAGCAAGAAGTTGAAATGTGTATTTGGGTAGTATGTTAAAAAGACATGGGCGAGTGGAGAGGGTTATTGAAAGAAGGGTCGGGGCAGGCAACAAAGTGAATGGTGCACTTAAAGTGGTCATCGCAAACAAAAACCTATCCAAAAAAGCTAGAATGGCAGTGCACAATGGTGTTCTTCTACCGACCCTTATGTATGGAAGCGAAGCATGGAACTGGCAAAATAAGGATGAAGGTAGAATAAATGCAGTAGAAATGAGATCTCCTAGACGAATGTGTGGATACTCTATGTATGATAGAGTGCCGAATGAAAATATAAGAAGTTAATGCGGTGTGAATGATGGTGTCATGAACAAAATAATGAAAGGATCATTAAGATGGTTTGGACATATGGAAAGAATGAATGAAGAAATAATGGTAAAAAAATTATATGTAAATGATGTAAATGGAACCAGAAATAGAGAAAGACCTAGGAAAACGCGGCACGATCAAATAAATCAAATATTGAATGTCGGCCACGTGAGGAGTCAGGGAAATCGACGCGCGTGCATGACACGACGTATGAATGTTGAGGAATCGAGAGAAATATGTCAGGAAAGAAAACTGTGGCAGTCTATTCTTTCTGCCTACCCCTTTGGGGAGACGGCGTGATGGTTAGTTAGTTAGTTAGTTTGCAGAAGAGTGATTTCATTTTATTAAACGTAGCTCTTGCTACCTCAATTCTGCATTGTATCTCTACATCTGGGTCAAGAGATACGTCTATTGATAATAATCTAATACCAAGAACCAATCATAATTTCATAACAAAGTTAGTGCATACGTTCCAGTGCGATGGGAATACATATTAATGCATGTGATATTGCGATGTTCCAAGTTAGGTCGAGGCTGCAGTGAGAACCTACGGCGTAGTAGGTAAGGCCGTATTGAGAATACCGCATCTACCTACGCAATCGCAAGTTGCTCTACTCAGGCAAACCTACACGATGTAATGTCTTGAGTTGAAACTATCGATGAAAATCGTAGACGATCCTCTTATCTGAGTCTAGGCTTTATAAATTGTATTATGTTTTATTTATTGAAAGCATTAATACTGTAGAATTTCATTGTTTCGACTGAAATTCTACGATACTTCAACATTATTACTGTTTAAATTTTGTAACACTGTTAAAATATCACAATTTATTTTTATTCACTGAGAGTGTCGCAATAGCTGTTTCGCCAACCGATGTTGGCATCATCAGGTGTTACAGTTTATTGTAACACTTGACGATGCAAACATCGGTTGGCGAAACAAACGTCGCGACACTGTTATTGAATAAAAATAAATTGTGATATTATAATTTTGTTATAAATTTTAACAGTAATACTGTAGAATTCCATTGTAATACACTTTGGAATAAAAATAAATCTTTTTATTTTCCACTAAAATATTAAATATCACATGTTTCGGAGCAAACCTCCATCTTTAGGTGTAAATATATAACAAAAAGACAAACAAAGAAATTAAGAAGAACTAACCAACTAACTAACTAACGATCACGCCGTCTCCTCGAAGGGGTAGGCAGAAAGAATGGAGTGCCACACTTTTCTCCCATGACATATTTCTCTCGCTTACTCAACATTCATACATCGTGTCATGCACGCGCGTCGATTTCTCTGACTCCTCACATGGCCGACATTCAATATTTGATTTATTTGATCGTGCCACGTTTTCCTCGGTCTTCCTCTATTTCTGGTTCCATTTACATCGTTAACATATAATTTTTATACCATTCTTTCTTCATTCATTCTTTCCATATGTCCAAACCATCTTAATGACCCTTTCATGATTTTGTTCATGACACCATCATTCGCACCGCATTCACTTCTTATATTTTCATTCGACACTATCATACACAGAATATTCACACATTCGTCTAAGAGATCTCATTTCTACTGCATTTATTCTACTTTCATACTTCTTTTACCAGTTCCATGCTTCGCTTCCATACATAAGAAATTAATAAATCTTTTATTATTTCGTTTTTTGTTATATATTTGCATCTGAAGATGAAGGTCTCTTCCAAAACATGTCGCGATAATTAATATTTAAGTGAAAAATGACCCGAGGCCGTGCTTCTCTAGGGAGGTCATAAGAGCTGAGCTGTTCACTGCCAAGATATCTGAACTGGGTTATTTGTTCAATTGGCTAATCGCGTACGGACTTCTACTTTTCGGCGCTACATTCCGGTGTGGGACTTGGTCTCCTCCACAACAGTCCTCCGCTGGCTTCTCTCTCCATTCCCCAGCTCTTTCCATTTTCTCCCAGTCTTGTTCCAAGTAGTCAGCTCGTAATTATTTTTCTCGGTATGCCTCTCGGTCCGTTTTCGTGTAATTTATAACCTTAATAATTTTAATGGATTTCTTCAGTGTCGATGCCATAACTAAGAATATATTGTAATGATAATAAAAATAGAATGGCCAAATGCAAAAATATTATACCTGGTCATCATTTCACCTGCGCCTCTCGGGAAGATCCTTGCTTTGGCGATGCATTCAAGAACACTCGTTTTTCCAGCACTCTGGTCTCCTACGACGATAATACGCGGCAGTACATCCTCCCCTGCCCATCCAGAGTCGTAGCTTGCCAGGGAGTCCAGAACCTCAGAGTAGACTTCCACTATCGATTTCTAGAAAAAAAAAGCGATCATGTACAAGAGTCTAATTTCTCTACTCACTCGCATTACCAGAAGAAGTTGGTTTTGCATACTGAGAGATTAAACAAGCATTAACAAAATCCGGGTGCTGATCAAGGGGACAGAACGCTTGGCTTCCAATTCAGGGGACTTAAGTTCGTGCCTAGTCATGACCAGGTTTGAACCCAGATTTATTGTTTTCTTAAAAAATAATATTAACAAAATTTAAATTAGGTAGAAACAGTTTCGAGAAAGAAGCCGACCGAAGAATTCGGTTGGGCAGCCTTTGGAAAATTTCTTCATGTTCTCACCTCTAAAATACCACAATGCTTCAAGACTTAAGTGTTCAACCAGTACGTCTTGCCAGTCATGACGTACGGAGCCGAGACGCGGACACTTACAAAAGGTCTAGTCTACAGAATAACCTTGAGGAAACCTTAACCTAGAAACGAATTTATTCGTCAACAAACCAAGGTGACTGAGGTGGCTCTGAGGATGGGCGGGCTGAAGTAGCGATGGGCTGGACATATCTGTCGGAGAACCGACGGCCGATGAGAAAGGAAAATAATAAAAAGGAGTAAAAACTGTTTATAGTAACATAAGTCACTGGTGACATCATTAGAGTGGCGTTCACACATTTGCACAGTTAATGGGCTTTTTGTTTACCAATAGTAGGGATCATAAACTAATTTTGGCACTTTTTGATACTGGAACCTTTGTGCTTTCCATCCCTTAATTATTTATTATACGAGTATGCCAGCATTTTTAAGAATGTGCCTAACCTCTCCGCTAGAGAGTTTTTTTTTACTAAACTGTATCTGGTGAGCGAGATTTTTTTGCTATTAAAATTTATACTTTTTTATGCAATATCATACGAGTATATTAACCAAAAATAAACTATCGTAATAAATAAAAATGTAATTTGATCATTCTACGCGATAAAACGCAAAAAAATTGAGACCGTTTTTGGTGATCGCCAACCATCGGTTTCATCAAACAAATTAGTTTTTTTAAGAATAACAGGAGTCTCTTACCGTCTCCGTTTAGGAGCGGACGGAATACACTCTTTATCATCTCCAGTTGAATCATTTTCATCTGAAGAGCTATTCGACAAAATAGGTAGTTCTACAATATCTTCAAATATGTCTTCACTAATGAAATCTCTCGACATAATGGCAATTTCACAAAAATATTAAAACGATAATTAAATTATGGAATTTGTTATAATGTTTATTTTATAATATTACAAAACTGATAAAAATAGAGATATTTCCTAAGCACGTGTGTAAAAAATACACTGGAAACTTTGCAGACACACGACTCTAACCAAAAAAGAACGGAAATTTGATTTATATTGCACTAAGTACGTAAATAAAATAAAATGAATAGTAGAAATACTAAATATAAAATAATACAGTGTATTTACAGTGAATTATATACTAAAAACACGTAAAACAAATATGAAAAAATGCTTGCACGAGCTTGTCAATACAACTCGCGGCAAATGGTTGTCACTCTATGAGATGACGTCACAGATATTTTGTTATTCGAATTTTCAGTTCGGTAATGTAGGGAATCGCTTTTAATATTTGTGAAAGTACGTGACAAAGTCATGATGTCAATTGTAATCATATATCTTATTTAAATCACGCGTCGGTGAGTCCTTACTCTTTTGAGACTTTTTTCTACTGAACGCGCCCGTGCGTCCATACTCACGGACAGGTTAAAAAACAAAAACAAAAAATACCTTGGGAACATCCTTTCTGTTTCTATTGTGATGTCTATTTCTTCTTCGCAGAAACAATATTTCATTTTCTAAATCTTTAATTTTTCTCTCGTATTTTTCTTCGGCACTCGCCTCTCCAGGCTCAGCATACTGCCCCTCAGGTTTTCCTGGAAAAAAAGTCATTGCACATACAAAAATATAACATGAACAAATCGACCAATTGAGGATACTACTTGCAAAGTCAGTAACCTCCACAAATTTTTATTTTGAGAAAAATGACGAAATGTGTTATTTTTGTTCTGGATATCAGATATAATATGATTATGGCTTGTATGTGTTTAATTAATGGAGAAAACGAGGATCACCAAAAAAAGTATATTAAAAACAAGAGTAATACTGAGATAAGTTGTATTATAGTTTGGATTTTGCAGACTTTGATCAATACATGTGGAGGCTACCGGGTTTGCAACACATAACTTTGGAATTTACCTACTTTGATTATAGCATCAGAGAAAATAATGTTACTAGCAATCTCCGAAAATTCTGACGAACATTTATTTATTATTGAAAAAAAAGTTTTATTATTAACAGAGTTTTTACTATTTAAAAAAAGTATTTTAACACAACAATGATTGTTTGAATCGGGGACTGCTACTGGTCGAGACAAAATCAAGATGGCGGCAAGTGGATGATACTGATTTTGCAAGATACATCAAATTTCAAGTCTTATTTTACTTGAGATTAAGCTAGTTATGATCCTTACATTTGCACACAATATGTAAAAATACATTATTAATAATCTACCATTCAAAGTTGGAAAAAAACATTTTTTTGGAGGTTACTGGCTTTGCGAGTAGTGCCCTCAATTGCTAAAAAGGTAATCTTTGTTGAAGTGAAAATAAACTGACACGCGTTTGACGATTCAATTCAATTCAAATAAAATGATTAATTTTAACTGACTAAGTAGTCATTATTTATTCTAACTAAATAAGTATTTTATCAAAAGAAGTTTTTAAAAATTATTCAACTTGAAGGTAAATACAGATGAAACGCAATTATTTAAATTTTTAATTGTATCTCAATAGAGACGAAGAAACAAACTGGAAACTGAATATGGATGATCAAGGTGTTTACAGGACTTATGACCTGTCATTGGTTGGGTTAAGCGCACGCTTTATGTAATTACAACATTCCCCATTCCACCATTGTTATTATGATCATGTATGATACATTTTTGGAAGTTGTATATATACTCCAAATTCATACTTATCTTCACGTGGCAGTTCCAGTTAGCCATCTATGTAGATTTGATTGTACTAATTAATTTTTTAAGATTAATCTATACAATCCATCCACTAATGCCATCTATGAAGAATGATTGTTTAGCATTTAGCAAACTACTTTATTAACACAATGCGAAGAGGCTACCGCCTCCTATCGCACTGTTAGAAGTCGCCTGGAGTATCCACTCCTATTTTATACGCCAAATAATTATGAAAATCCAGGATTCGTATACAGATGTAAGTATACATTTCACAAATATTTGAAACGCAATTAATTTAAGTGCCATACCAAACCAGATTCCGAACTTCGATCCAATGTTTCCAATACCACTCTTGACTCCTCCTGTGATATCTGCAAGAGAAATACACATTTTTTGTGTACTAAACATATATTTAAAAAAAATAGAAACCTATTAAAATGTTAAGATGGCAGTGCGCAATGGTGTTCTTGTACCAACCCTAATATTTGAAAATAAAGGATGGAACTAGCACAAAAAGGATGAAAGTAAAATAAATGCAGTAGAAATGAGATACTTTGGGAGTTAAAAAAACATTGCTCAAACCATTTTTTTAATAAAAAAATATTAAAATACACGACATGTTTCAGAGGATAATCTTCAGGTGTAAAAAATAGAACAAAAACTAAACAAAGAAAGACTAATAAAAAACGCATTTAAAATTCGATACAAAAATTCAAAATTAAAAATTAAGTTTTATTTGTTATAAGTAGGTACAAACAATTATTTTTTAACAGTAAAATAATAAATAACATTAAATAATAATAATAATAGGTACACGATGATAATATAATTTAGAAAAAACATACATTAGAAAAGATATAATTTATATAGAAATTAATAAATAAATTATTCATTTGCATTTGGTTGGGAATAGGAGCTTAGGAGATTAAATGTAGACAAAGTATTTAAGGAGAAAGGAGTAAAAGGAGGAATCTGATTATTTATTATATTTTCACCCAATTTCACCGACTTGAGGATTTCTACATTTTCAAGTTTTGTTTAATTAATTGTTATTGTTAGCTGTGTGTAGAAATTTTGTGTCATTTTTATCGAAACTATGGTCAGATTTAATACAATGGTTAGCCATCTCAGAAAAAAACAGAATGTTTGGCGAAAGCTTGTTTATGTTCATTGATACGTGTTTTAAAATTTCGTCCTGTTTTGCCTATGTAAAAAGCATCACAATCTTTACATTTAATTTTGTATGCGCCACTTACGCCACAATGTTAATGCCTTAACTTTCAATAAGAAATAAGATATCTTTGGGAGCTTTTCTCCTGCAGTAGAGAGAAAAAGAAGAAATCACGACAGACTGCAACATGGGTAGTATGTTAACAAAATATGGGCAAGTGGAGAGGAATATTGAAAGAAGGGTTGTTGGCAGGCAACAAAGTGAAATGTGTAAATAAAGTTGTCGTCGCAAACAAAAACCTATCCATAAAACCTAAAATGGCAATGCACAATGGTGTTCTTGTACCGACCGTTATGCATGGAAGCGAAGCATGAAAATGGCAAAATAAGGATGAAAGTAGAATATGCGGTAGAATTGAGATTTCTTAGACGAATACGAGTATGTGATAAATCTGTATATGATAGACTGTCAAATGCAAATACAAATGTAAATGCTGTACGATTGAAAGAGTTATGAACGAAATTATGAAAGGATCATTTAGATGGTTGGGACACATGGAAATAATAAATGAAGATTGGTAAACAAAATATATGTTCACGACGTAAATGAAACAAGAAGTAGAGGAAGACCGATTAAAATGCGGAACAATGAAATCAATCTAATATTTAATTTCAGCCACGTGAGGAGTCGGTAAAATCGACATGCGTGCATGACACGATGATGAGTAAACGAGAGAATTATGTCAGGAAAGAAAAGTGTGTCAGTCTATTTTTTCTGCTAACCCCTTCGGAGAGACGCCCTGAGGGTTGGTTAGTTGGTTAACAATTTAAGAAATTATCTGAATATAAATAAAAGATTAATCGATGTATGATTAAGTGTATAGAATTCCATAATGATGTTATTAAAATAAACAAAAGTTGTTTAAAAATAGAAGAAATAAAAATTCTATGCATGATATGAAATATTCACGACACGTGTTTCGTCTTATGAGGACATCTTGTCTTATGAGGACACTCGAAGGTGTCCTCAGAAGACGAAACACGTGTCGTGAATGTTTCATATCACTTATAGAATTTTTAGTTCTTCTATTTTTAAAAAAACTTTTGTTTATTTTAATAGCATCATAAATAAAACAATTGAACATAAAATGTCAAGGAATCGAAAGAACAGTGCGGCGGTCTTTTATTTCTGCCTACCCATTCAGATGGACGGCGTGATGTTTACTTAGTTAGTTAGAGAGATTATGATAATAAATATGTATACAAAGTGTATAACCACATCTAAAAATTAAGTACAACATTTTTCTTGTAAATGGGGTCCTTTTTTCTTGTAAAAATGTATAGTGGTCCAAAAAGGTTGGCGCGAATGGTATCAAAAAGGCATTTAATTACAATATTGAATTTTTATTATTATTATTTACATAACAAAACAAATTAACCATAAAGCCGTTTCCCCGCAGGAGTAGGCAGGGAGAATGGACCGCCTCACTACACTATCATAATACACCTCTATAGCTTCCTCCACATTCATACAACGAGTCATACCCGCACGTCGATTCTTCCGAATTTTAACATGCCTAACCTTTGGGATTTGTATAATTTGGTCATGACGTGTTTTTCTCGGTCTACCTTGACTCCGTACTCCATTTACATCGTTAACCAATACTTTCTTAATAATTCTTACTTCATTCATGCGCTCCTTATTTATATATAATACATTGTGGAAAGCAGCAGATATAAAAAATGGAAGTATAGCATGTTTTATTTTTCATTTTGTTATTTTATTTTATACTATTTTTTTATTTTATTATTTTAGATTTATTTTGTGAGCGTTTTAGTTACTAAGTGTGCACGGGAGATGCCTATTGGTGGCGATGAGGTTCGCAACCGGACGAAAAGCAAAAAATGAAGTGCCGCATCGGTTCAAGTGTGGCAGTCCATTATTTTTGCCTACCCCCCCTCGTAATTATTCTACTTTCACCCTTC
Source organism: Lepidostoma basale (assembly GCA_022606425.2). Taxonomy (NCBI): domain Eukaryota; kingdom Metazoa; phylum Arthropoda; class Insecta; order Trichoptera; family Lepidostomatidae; genus Lepidostoma; species Lepidostoma basale. The sequence goes on along the minus strand of JAHDVF020001094.1, from coordinate 89,358 downwards.
TTTTGTCAGTTAGATGCTTCACTTCCAAACAGTTAAAGGTGTAATATTTACCATCTAGTTTGCTCTTAACGGAGGATGTGGTGGGCATTTCAGGTAAATACTCGAACAGATCTTCCGTTGAGTCCGGTATAAATGAAATGGCAACTTTTCTTATTTTCTCATAATCTGGTTTCATCTTGGAAAGATTCGGTAAGCTTTCCCGCCATTCGACGTACGACTGGAATGTAAAAAAATATATATTTGTTAACAATTGAAATAAGTGCGAACAATAAGAAATTATAGCAAGTTACTAAATTTATTTATCTGTGAATGTTTACAAGAGATGAAAAATGGAGAAAGATATCGAAAGAAGGGAAGCGAGACTAAAAAAAATAGTTTTTACTAAAGATAATGAAATGATTTTACTGAAATCTCTTGATGAAAGTTAATTTTAAATAATAATTAAATATAACCATATTTTTTAACTACTTCCACTTTTGTCTTTATTTCGACAGCGATCGGTTTCGTCAAGCTCGCTGGCATCGACAAACTGGTCACCAGTCGTATTTAATTAATTTGATTATCATAAGGATATTATAGCTATCATAGTGATTCTCATGACATGTGATAGGTAGCTTATCTATTTAATTGTCACGTGAATTCTACACCAGACTAAAGACAGTGTGACAATCACACTGCCCTCGCCGGGAATCGAAACCGGGACCTTCAGGGTGGCAGTCAATGCACTTACCATTCGGCCACGAAGGTCGTCCTGGCCATATATTTGATGCTGCGGGAAACCTATCTCTATCTGGCAACATTGGATTCAGCTGGCAGCTTTTTTATAAACAAATTTGTTAAATGATAATTAAATACAATTAATTTAATTATCATTTGTTAAATGCACAATTAATTTAATTATCACTGCGGCTCCTAGTAGCCATTAAACCACTAATTATTTACCACGATGTTATTACTTTTACAAGTAATATATTTTTTTTAGCAGATATGATAAATTGAAATAAAAAGTAGAAACAAAATGCTTACCCTGTATATCGACAGTCCGGTACCAACAACACCTCCAACTACAAAATATCTTAGTTTGAAAAATCTCCGGAAGGCCTTATATGCAACGTTACTATGAGCTCTTTCCATATTTACTCTTAGTAAACGCCTTTGCCAAATGTTGGAATTTTGATGAGGAGAATACCATGATGAGTTCAGTTTCCTGTTGGAATATTTTCTAGGCACAGTGTTTTGTAAGAAATAAATGCTGAAACAAAACATTTGACATTTGAAAATATGCAATACACATATAAAGTACAAGCATCTATCCAGAAACACTAAGCTGCGTATTTATAACACCATCATCAAGCCAGTGGTGACATATGGTTCTGAGTCGTGGACAACGACTTATAAAGAACAACAAATAATCTATTGGTTTGAGAATAGAATACTTAGAATGATCCTGGAACTCAGACCCGGTGTTGCAGCGGGAACTTGGAGGCACAGGGCCAACCAAGAGATCCGTACGATGACCCAGCGGCCCCTTATAACGAGCACTGTAAGAGCCGGTTGCCTAGCGTGGATTGGGCAAGTATGCCGAGTCGAAGAGACCAGAGCAATCAAGACCCTGTACGCGTCTAGATCGACTGGAGTAAGACCTCTAGGAAGGCTTAGACAGCGCCTAATGGACAATGTTCTGGCTGACCTGGCTAGGTTAGGCGAATCGGACTGCTGGGAGCAAAAGGTGCAGGATCGAAGAGCTTGGCGAAAAATCATCAAGGAGGCTAAAACTCTTGAAAGTTGTGTGGCCATGGGGAGTAAGTAAGAATATATGCAACGTTTTATTCTTCAAATGGAAAACTGTTAATGGACCCACATTCCAAGATTTTTTTAATGAAGATCAATATTAACAAGCATGAACATCACTATAATAGAAGAAAGAAAAAAATCTAAATCTCCTAATCAGAAAAAAAAACTATTATTAAAATTCCCTTATATAGACAACTCTAAGAAAGTATGAAAATATTCCGGAAGAAGTCAGAAGTGAGCAGAACATAAACAAATTTTTAATTAAATTAAACAAATACCATATATGGTATAACCAAAATTTAACCTATTTTAATATTTATGTAGAAACATATTTCAAATTATTTAAACATTTTTATTAGAATATGTGTTCATGCACGTGTGTACCAGTAAATAAATAAATTTTTATTTTTTTTATTTTTGACTATTAACGCTTCATTAAATGAACGGTTTGGAGTAAAATAAACACTTTGCCGTAAAACTGTGAGTAATCCAAAGAGCCATGTTAGAAATAAACCTAAGAGACAGAATCAGAAACTATACGATGAGAGAAAAAACAAAGGTCACGGGCATTATACACTACGTCACGACTTTAAAATGACGATGGGCTGACCGCGTAGACAGAAGTTCAGACGAAAAATGGACAAAAATATTGCTGACTTAGAAACTATGGACCACAAGGAGAAGTGCAAATAAACATGCAAAAATGAAAAGTTTTTTTTTTATTCTGAAGTAATTTTTTTAGTGCCTGAAATTAATGCCTCAAGATCTTTTAGTACCTTAAAATAATCCAAAAAGGAAAATATATTTGAATATAAATGTTTCGATCCGATATGTAAAAAATATAAATGTTACATTTTCCAAAAAAAGTGCCGAGAAACTACGAGTGACACAAAGAGCCATGTTAGGAATAAGCCTAAGAGACGAGTCAGAAACGATACGGTGAGAGAGAAAACAAAGGTCACTCACATCATCCACAGGGTGGCGACTCTAAAATGGCAATGGACGGGTCACGTAGCCAGAAGCTCAGATGAAAAATGGACAAGAAGACTGCTGACTTGGAGACCGTGGACGGCGAAGAGAAGTGCAGGGCGACCGCAACTACGGTGGAAGGATGATCTAAACAGACACGTCGGAATAACCTGCATGCAGTCTGCACAGGACAGAATGACATGGAAGCAAATGGAAGAGTCCTTTGTCCAGGAATGGAAGGGGATTAGCTTGAGGAAGAAGAAGTTTCGATCCGGCTACTGCACGACATTTACGTCTTAAGAAAAAATATATAAGACTTCACATTGCTCTTAAAGAGGTTGCCCGACTTATAAAAACTCTCCTAAATAATATCATATTTTATAAAATCTATAAGATCTCCGTTGACTCAAATGTCCTGAAAGAATCCAGTATTAACTATGCTAAAGCACTTTACAGAATAGCACCAGTATATATCTCTGACATTTGTATTGCTAATGGCCCTAATTCCTGACAATCTACGCTTTGATCAGCAAACTCTAAAGCAATAAGCAAATATTATATGTAAAGATCCCCCATACACATTTCAGGAACTGGAATTTTGTGGTGGCAGGTCCTTTCGCCCGGAAGATGAACTCTGCACGTCTTAGATGCATTGACAAAACGACTAATTTTTAATCATTTTAAAATTTACATGTTTTCAAAATATCCCATTAAATAAATAAAATAAGCAATAAAAGATTACAAGTGTATGATGCAACTTTTATAGCTAAATAATATTTCAATGCCCCTTTTAGATGAGTAACTCATATAAACGGCCCGATATAAATAAGCTTAATTATTATTAACTCATTGAACGATAAGGCTTTAACACTGAGGAATTCCATAGTAATATACTTAAGCTTTGTTTAATCCATTGTTTATTTAAAAATATAAAAAAAAACACGACATGTTTCGGAGGATAACTTCATCTTCAAGTGTAAAAATATAATAAAAACTAAACAAGAAAAGCTAATAAAAACGCATAAAAAATTCGATACAATAATTCAAATTTAAAAATTAAACAATTATTTTTATACAGTAAGAACATATAAATAATATTAAATAATAATAATACATGATTATAATATAAAAAAACATTTAAAAAATGTATTAAAAAAAAACATAAATTTGAAAAGACATAATTTATATAGTCTGATTGGGAATGGGAGCTTGAGAGATTAAATGTAGACAAAATATTTAAGGAGTAAAAGGAGGACTCTGATTATTAATTATGTTTTCACCCAAATAACAAATAGCCCAGGCTAATTTTTAAATTTGAATTATTGTATCGAATTTTAAATGCGTTTTTTATTCCTAATTCTTTGTTTAGTTTTTATTATATTTTTATACCTGAAAATGGAGGTTTTGTGTGGTATGTTGTGTTTTTTTAAATATATATTTTTAAATATTGGATTAAACAAAGTTTTTTAATTTCCTAAGTGAATTATTTTTATTTAAAAATATAGTCCATATTCTAAGATACTTCAACATTATAAACTGTTAAATTATAAAACCTTGTTTTTTATGTATCATTATTTTATTATTATTTTTCTTTACAGCTATTTCGTCAACCTATATTGACATCATCAACACCGGATGATGTCAACATATGTTGACAAAACAGCTGTCGCGAAAATTAAAAATTAAATTGTGATACATTAAAAACAGAGTTTTATAATTTAATAGTTTATAATTTAAAAATGTACATATATAATTAAAAATATTATAGAAATGTATATATTTTTAATTTTATTAACAACAAACTAATAAATAAGATATTTAGATTTTTCTAGAATGAGCGATAGAAACTTTTCAGGAATACAAAGTATGTAACAATAATATTTGTATGCATTTGAATATAAATGATAGTCATAGAAATTTATTAGTATAAATTAATTGTTATTAAAGGAACATTATAAAACTATTTTTTTTTGTAAATTAGTAAGTTAATGAATTCTTAAAAAAAAACTTTTTAAAATATCATATGAAATGTAAAGTAAATTATTTTTTAACTAACATTTCACACGATTGCGTAATAACGCAATTAAAATTCAAATATATTTTTTATTATTTAGCTATAAAAGAATCAATAAGATTAAAAAATATATTTAAAATATTCGGGAAAATAATACATATCTTTTATATCATTAAGAGTAAATTTTTTAACTAAAAATGATGCTTTCGATGTTGTAGAAAAAAAATTAAATACAAGTATTAAAACATCTGTCTATGCAACACATACAATAAATTAGAAATAATAAATATCAACATATGTTAAGTTCATTGTAATGAAACATACATTTTGATGTAGCTTAAATATATTTTTAAAAAAACTTTAAAAATCACAACGATATACGGGTATAATTTAAAAAATACACAATAAAAACAAAAATTCGTTTAAAAATAAAATAATTTATTTTATTTGTGGTTAGGCTAGCGATGCAGAAATTATAATGTGGTTTTAATTAAGAAAAACGTGCGTCAAAATTTATACACAGAGGAAAGGCGCCTAAAGCCCGAAAAATTGAAAAGGGCATAAAAAAGTTGTGGAAATAAAAAGTTTTAATTTTTTTTTAAATGTACATCTTATTTAATTTCGAAACAATGTCTTATAATAATAGTAACAATGTGATAACTTTTAAAGCGCCGTTTTTGTGATGTAATCACCTCAAGGGCGCATTAAGACGTGTTTTAAATATAAAAATCTAAATGTGAACGCTGCATCTGATTTTCGCGATCGGCTAGAAAGTATAGTAGAACAATATATTAATATTTAAATTGGGTATGAAATATGAAAAAGATGGGTTTTCAGTTTAGATCTGAAATCTGTCGGATCATTTATGCATCTAAGGTGTGAAGGGAGATTGTTACAAGCTGATGGACCGGCTACCGCGAACGCTCGATCCCCGAAATTTGTACTGGGGCAACGCTTCGGCTCAACTAATCTTCCTATTGCCGAGGAGTTCGCCGAGCGAATTGTGGATTTCCTTGTATTTAAGCTGTCCATTATACAGAGTTCGGATATATAACTTGGTGCCATTCCATGTAGCGCTTTGAAGACTGTCCAGCAGAATTTATACTGGATTCTTTCTGGACTTTTAAGCCAGTGAAGTTCTTTTGTTTTTTGGAATGCCTTTAATGAGTCTTGCTGCTGCATTGAACGCAGATTGAAGTTTGTTTATTAATTTGTTGTTTTGGAATGTTTGCATATATCCATTACAATAATCAAGTCGCATTGAAATTAAAAAAAAAATTTTACTCCGTAAAATTCCGTCCCAGTATGCGTTACAACATTATTGTTACATTTCCTTAAGATAGCATTATGAAATACTTATAAAAACAACATGATAATTAAAATAGTTTTTCTGTAAACTAATAAAGTAATATAAATACCTTCCATTCGTATTCCTGAGCACATATCTCGTATTTCGCATCATTTTAAACATTTTTGAAGTTCTTTTTACAACTTTTCCAAGAGCACGTTTTTCAAACACATAACCGTCTAACAAAATTTCACACTGTGGCGCTTCAATCGCATAAGATAGTACGCTGCAGTTTCACCACAGAAGCTTCGACTGAAACAGACGTTTTTTAAACAGGTACCCACAGATAAGTCAGTTAGCGCATTATAGCAATAATTCAGAAATATAAAAATTAATATTAAATTTTAATAAAAGTCTGGTGGAATTATTGATATTTTAATATAAAACACACTACTTTTTAGATCTTGGCTTTTCGTTTATACCAGTTCTGAAGTGATTTTATTTTGAGGTTGGATTTCGTTTGATGGTGAAATTAATTACAAATGTCATCTTGCCCGAAAACGCCATTTTGAAAACGGTAAATAAAACAGTCAATTTTATTTCATTTTTGTAGTTTTTTTTAGTATTCTTAAAGATTTACCACTGTGGAATTCCACAAACACATTTTTATAAATTTTAAACTTTATTTAGTCATTTTTTAGTTCATTTTTCTCGACATTATTCTAAGGCATAAAAGCGTTATTATTTCATATTAATTATAAATGCATTCATATTCTGTAATCAGTACATTTTTACAATGACCGTTTGTAGATATTTTTTACATTCTGGGTAAATGTTAAAATGTTGAATTCTAATTTAGATTGCCAAGAAAGAATAAAACTAACTAACTCACCATCACGCCGTCTTTCCGAAGGGGTAGGCAGAAATAATGGACTGCCACACTTTTCTTTCCTGACATATTTCTCTCGCTTTCTCAACATTCATACATCGTGTCATGCACGCGCGTCGATTTCTCTGACTCCTCACATGGTCGACATTCAATATTCGATGTATTTGATCCTGCCACCTTTTTCTCGGTCTTCCTCTATTTCTGGTTCCATTAACATCGTTAACATATATTTTTTTACCATTATTTCTTCATTCTTTCTTTCCATATGTCCAAACTATCTTAATGATCCTTTTAATATTTTGTTCATAACACTATAATTCGCACCGCATTAACTTCTTATATTTTCATTCGACTGTCTATCATACACAGAGTATCAACACATTCGTCTAAGAGATCTAATTTCTACTGCATTTATTCTACTTTCATCCTTATTTTTCCACTTCCATGTTTCGCTTCCATACATAAGATAGAAGGTAGATACGGTAGAAGAACACCATTGGAAAAAGTAGATTGAGTAGAGGTAGATTGCAAAGAAGTAAATAAAAATAAAAGATAAAGACAATATCATTCAACTATAAATAAACACACATTAATTAATTTTTCTTTTTCATACAACTTGTCGTTTGACCAAAATTTGCTGTACATGTCATGACGTGACTTCAATGTAAAGATATTTTTTTTTAGTTTATTTAAATTTAAATTTTTTTAAAATTTCCTTGGTTTTACAAAAATATGTAACAATAAATATATTACTTGTATGAAATAGATCACTCAATTGAATGTTTGGAATATAGTCTTCTTCTTCTTCTTCTTCTTCTTCTCCTTATAAACCTTTGGTCTGTTCCTGAAATCAGGCTGGCCTCTCTTGGGAGGTTGACTCCCAACTATCTCTCCATCTCTTCGGCGGTCTTCCGGGGGGACGGCAGCCGGCAGGAATCTGATGCGCCACAGCGTGTGGGATTCTGGTGGGATCCATCCTCTGCACGTACGCATTCCAGTATCTTATGCGTTGTCTGCCCCATCTCACGACATCCTCCACCTTGCAGATCTCGCGGATGGCCGTGTTCCTCACCCTATCTCGAATAGTCCTTCCTGCTATCATCCTCAGCGTCCTCATCTCTGCCACCCGTACTTTAGCCTTCGTTATTGTGGTATCCGCTCTGGTCTCAATGTTATATAGTCAGTATAGGCCTTACGTAATATAGTAATTATATAAAAAAGATCAGAGTAATAATAAGAAAAGTATTGATATAATAAAAGGTTAAATACCTTCGAAATATGGCGAGAAAAAAAACTGTTAAGCGTGTTTAAATTCTGTTTTTTTTCTCTGTCAATCTATTTAAAACTCTGTATCCGTTAATTCAAAACTTACATCACTAACTAACTAACCATCACGCCGTTTCTCTGAAGGGGAAAGCAGAGAGGATGAACCGCCATGCAGTTTGTCCTGATATACATCTCGAGATTTCTCTACAGTTATACATCTGAATACGCACGCTCGTCGATTTTTCCGACTTCGAATGTGGCCGCCTTTTAGTATTTGTTTGGTCATGCCATGCTTCTAATGGTTTTCCACAGCTTTTCTTTCCACTCACACTGCTTATTGTTACTCACACCAATTGATAAATGCACTGACTGCCACCCCAAAGGTTCCGGGTTCGATTGCTGACGAGGGCAGTGTGATTATCACACTGTCTTTGGTCTGGTGCAGAATTCTCGTGACATATAGTAAGTCGAAATCATTATAAAAAATGGTTGAAATGACAAATTACAGGGGGCGCCCACGACGGGAGTATCTGAAGCAAGTGTGCGAGGACATGAACTGCGTCTCATATCATGCGCTGAAGAAGGCTGCAGAAGACCGAACAGTGTGGAGGGCGAGGTGCAAGACTTTGCTGCTAACCAACCCTTAAGATTAAAACTGCCAAGAGGAAGATGGGGTAAGATAAAGCTTCAGATATTAATATTTTTCTTGGATCAGTATGAATTTTTATGTATTTACTCGTAGAATTCAATTCCAATGAAAACGTATGTTTTCTATTAGTTTTATTCATGGGAATGACATGTTTCGTTTTTCTTAGGCATTATCAAATGTTTTTTGACAATTGATAAAGCCTCATAAACATGTCTAATGAACGCACTATTTTTTTTATGTGTAAAAATATATAAACAAATGTTTAACTAACTAACCATCACGCCGTCTCCCGAAGAGGTAGGCAGAAAGAATGGACTGCCACACTTTTCTTTCCTAACATATTTCTCTTGCTTCCTCAACATTCATACATCGTGTCATGCACGCGCGTCGATTTCTCTGACTCCTCACATGGCCGACATTCAATATTCGATTTATTTGATCAAATATTGAATGTCATGTTTGATTTATTTGATCAAATCATTGTTATACAAATTTTTAACTACTGTTAATATATTTTTATACATAAATAAGCATAAACTGTTAAATTAAAAAAATAAATTGTTTCATGTTTCACAATTATATTTTTATTTTTCGCGAGAGCTATTTTGTCAACCTATGTTGACATCATCAGGTGTTACAATAATATCCGAACTGTCAAATTTTCGTGATTTTTCGAACCTTTATGTGCAATTGGTTCTATGTCAATTTGAATAATTTCTTTGATATAATTTTGTTGTTCTTCCTGAAGTTTATTTTGGTTACAACCTAACTCAACTCTAGCAAGAACTTCAACTGTTCTTCTACAATCACACATCGCGACATGCACGCTCGTCGATTGTTCCTACTTCGAACATGGCCGCCTTTCAGTAATTGATTAATTTGGTCATGCCAAATCTTCCTTGGCCTTTCTCGACTTATTTTTCCATTCACACTACTTGATAATACTTTTTTAACCATTCTCCCCTCGTTCATTTGTTCCATATGTCCAAATCATCTTAGTGACCCTTTCTTAATGACACTTCAAGTTATTCTAGCATACATTGTTTTTCCGCATATTCTTCGTAGTGACCTCATTTCTACGGCATTAATCCTACTGCAATTATCCTACTAAATAATTAATATTGTTAAATAGTACATAATATTATTTCAATTTATTATTAAAGTATTAACAAACGTGCGGCCTCGTAAGGCCTAGACCGTATACATTGGCTAAGTTTTAGTTCTTCGGTTAAGCGCTTTGTACCGTTATAAGGCATATAAATATGGGGTAAAATCCCTTATTAAAAGCGTTATTTCATACCAACTTTGCTGATAACCTTCCGCGATGAGATTTATTAGACCGCCTACAGTCCGAGGGCCTACAAGGGTGGGTTATCCTGGTGGGGTAAGCTTGGGGGAGACTCTTTGGAGATGGCCCTGTGGGGAGTAGAGAAATAGTGATGGGTATCAATATACCGAAAATAAAAAGTATTTTTTCTATTATGGATTTTTTCTTGCAGTAGAAATGAGCTGTACTTGACCAGTGATTCTCAAAGTGGTCTATATAGACCCCCAGGGGTCCACGACAACTTGAAAGGGGTCAATGACAGTTTAAAAAAATGGGATTCGAATATCGAAATCGCCGGCGATCTTTATTTTAGCTCATTTGTGGAAATCGGTACTTCCGGTTAGTAGGTAGAGAATTCGACGGTGACTTTTTTTTATTATTAGCTCGACAGCAAGTTCCAGCCAGTGGAATTCGGCAGCAACCAACTTTTTTTTCAATCAATTAGTAAAGCAGGGGGTCTACACAAAATAGAAAAATCGGCAAGAGGTCTTTAGCACAAAAAAGTTTGAGAACCTTTGTCTTAGACAAATGTGTGAATACTCTGTGTATGATAGAGTCTCAAATGAAAATATAAGAAGTGAATGCGGTGCGAATGATGGTGTAATGAATAAATTAATTTAAGGATTGTTAAGATTGTTTGGACACATGGAAAGAATAAATGAAGAAAGAATTTTAGATAAATTTAAGGTAAAAAAGTTTATGTTAACGATGTAATTGGAACAAGAAATACAGGAAGACCAAGGAAAACGTGGTACGATCAAATTAATCAAATATTGAATGTCGGCTACGTGAGAAGTCAGAGAAATCGACGGGAGTGCATGACATGTACTCGTATGTACGTTGATGAAACGAGAGAAATATGTGATGACAGAAAAATATGGCAGTCCATTCCTTCTGCCTACTCCTGCGAAGAGACGGAGAAATGGTTAGTTGGTTAGTATTTTTTCTTTCTTTGTAACAACACTTTATTATTTTTTCTAATGATTCTTTCTTGTTGTAGACCTATGTTAGCACTTTATTTTTTACAAAAAATTATTATTATTACGTATATGTTTCATTAATGTATAATATAGGTACCGTATATAATCAATGTATGATAAATGATACAACTTGTTTATCTTCTTCTTCTTCTTTGTTAGCCTTCTTCCCTCCACTGCTGGATATAGGCCTCTTCCGATTTCTTCCACTCGTCTCTATCCTGCCCCTTTTTTTCAAAAAGAGGCAGGACTTGTTTATATCTTTTTTTAACTGTTGAATTAAAACCCTGTAATATAATATCACAATTGATTAAATGTCTATGAAATTTTTGCGACAGCTGTTTCGCTAACGAATATTAATATCACCAGGTGTTACAACCAGTTGTCGGAGAAATCGACCTGTGTGTATGACACGATGTATGAATGTTGAGGAACGAGAGAAATATGACTGGAAAGAAAAGTGTAGCGGTCTATTATTTTTGCATATCCCTTCGGGGATTTGAGGAGACGGTGTGATGGTTAGGTAGTTAGTTGAAATAGAAGAGAAATTACATTTATTAGTTTATTGTTTATTGAACAATGATTTTAAACTCCATGTCTTTATAATATAAATGGACAAAACCAGATATCATCAAGAAAGAGTAACATAATATTTTGAATACATGAGCGAGAGAGGAATACTTCGATACTCAAGGAAAGAATTTGAAAATTTGAAAAGCGCACGATGCGATGATTTTTGTTCTGATTATTGTTGTATGACAGCAGTGTTGAAAACTAAAGAAGAACGATTTGGTATTGTTAATTGTGAAATGTTTAACTTGTGTTTAAAAAAATTATTTACTCTAAGTGTGAATGTAAAAAAAAAAACAATTGTACAGTGAACCAAGTTTTTAAAGGGTAGAAAATCTTTACTCTTGTTAATATTTTACGGGTTGCAACTAGCTAAAAAATTAACTACGGTTCTTACTGTCTGTTTTTTATATTTAATGAGATGCTAAGATTGCTAAGGCATTATCAAAGGTATTGTGTACTGTTTTCGGTTTATAAGCAATTAGTTTTTTTCTCCCAATAAATGTGTGGTAGGCAGAGATAATGGACCGCCACACTACTCTATCCTGACATACCTCTAGCTTTCTCCACATTTACACAGCGAGTCATACACGCACGTCGATTCTTCCAACTTCTAACATGACTAACCTTTAAGATTTGATTAATTTGGTCATGCCATATTTTTCTCGGTCTGCCTCGACTCCGTACTCCATTTACATAATTAACGCATACTTTCTTAATCATTATTTCTCCATCTATGCTCTCCATATATCCAAACCAACGCAGCGATACTTTAATAATTTTGTTCATAATACCTTCTTCCGCTCTACATTCCTTTCTTATATCAGCATTTAAGATTCTGTCGTATATCGTTCTACCACACATATGTCTTAGGGACCTCATCTCTACCACATTTATTCTGCTCTAATCCTTCTTCTGCCAGTTCCATGCTTCGCATCCATTGTCATCCAGCGTTGGGACCATAATTCCATTGTGAACGGCCGTTATCGCTTTCATTGATAAATTCTTGTTTCCAATAACTATTTGTATAGCTCCATTTTGTTACCCGCATCAAACATTCTTTCGACGTCACTATCCGTTCGACCATTCGCTGTGAACATGCTACCTAAATACACAAATTCACTCACCTGCTCCAAGTTCTCTTCGTTCACACTTATAACAATAACAATCAATTAGATACTCTACCCTGTCCGCACATCCCTAATGGTTGGACCCTTGAGAGAATGTGCTCTTTTTGGTTGGCTGAAACTGGGTCCATAAAGAAAAGAAGCTGCCGAGTGCGTTCATCACTTTCCGCAGATGCTGTGAGGAAATCTGGTTTATGGTTCCAGAAGCATCATAATCGATTAGTCCCAAGTTTGACTTAATTTAGACACTTCCTCTCGCTGAAATAGGATCATAGATTATTTTGTGACATAAAGATGATGTGGCGTAAAACACTTATAAACTAACTAACTAACCATCACGCCGTCTCCCCGAAGTGGTAGGCAGAAATAATGGACTGCCACACTTTTCTTTCCTGACATATTTCTCTTGCTTCCTCAACATTCATACATCGTATCATGCACGCACGTCGATTTCTCTGACTCCTCACGTGGCCGACCTTCAATATTTGATTTATTTGACTGTGCCACGTTTTCCTCGGTCTTCCTCTATTTCTGGTTCCATTTACATCGTTAGTATAAACTTATTTTAACCATTCTTTCTTCATTCATTCTTTGCATATGTCCAAACCATATAAACAATGTTTTTATTATTTTGTTCACTTAACATTCATTCGTACCGCATTAACTTCTTATATTTACATTTGACACTCTATCATATATTGATTTTCACACATTCGTCTTAGAGATCTCATTTGTAATGCAATTATTCAATTCCCATCCTTTTTTTGTTAGTTCCAAGCTTACTCCATACACAAGGGACGGCATAAATACACCATTGTAAACTGCCATCTTCGCTTTTTTGGATAAGTTTTTGTTAACTAACTAACTAACCATCACGCCGTCTCCCCGAAGTGGTAGGCAGAAAGAATGGACTGCCACACTTTAGCCGATGCGGCACTCCATCGTTCTCTTTTCGTCCCGCAGGAGACGCGGTGTGATGGGTTTTTGTTATGGTATCACAATTACCTCGCCCCGTATACGACTGCCACATGCCACTCGATGTTAGGTTTTTCTTGTTCATTGTTGAAAAGTGAGTAAATGAGTTTTTCATGCAGGGCGTTGATTTCTCTGACTCCTAACGTGACCGAAATTCAACATTAGATTTATTTGTTCGTACCACGTTTTCCTCGATCTTACTCTTCTTCATGTTGTATACAAAGTTTAAAAAAAAATATTGTGTAAAATTTTTGTTGAAAAAAAACGTAATTTCTTATAAAAAATATACTCTCCCTTTCATGACAAGTTATCCCGTTTTACGTCTTCTCAAGGTAACATTGTATTTATCTTAATTGCATCACGAAATAAGGATTTCCCGAAGGAAAAGGTTGATTGTACATTGTGTTGCAGATTCGGTCCCAAATGTGTATCGAGACCCAATACATTAGGTCCATTATTGGATGCTGGTCACGTCCGCGGTAAGAACAGTCTCCCTACACGCTCCGTACAAATGTCCGGGGCACGGACACTTAGAATGAACAGTATTGCCGAGTAAATTGTACGGGACTTTGTAACATATTGTCCGACTGTAAGATCAAGATTTGTACCTTTTTAGATTATAAAACTAAATCTGTACTACGATACAAGCGAGCCTTTACCAGTAAATTAAAAGTAATCAACTTGATTCTGAAGTAGTTATTAGATTTTTATTTATTATCTATCAACAAATCTTTAGAACCCAATTCCTGTATACATTTCAAAAAACTAACTAAATAACCATCACGCCGTCTCCCCAAATCGATAGGCAGAAATAATGGACTGCCACGTATTCCTTTCCTGACATATTTTTCTCGCTTCCTCAACATTCATACATCGTGTCATGCACGCGCGTTGATTTCTCTGACTCCTCACATGGCTGATATTCAATATTTGATGGTGCCACGTTTTCCTCGGTCTTCCTCTATTTCTGGTTCCATTTACATCGTTAACATATACTTATTTTAACGATTCTTTCTTAATTCATTCTTACTATGTGTCCAAACCATCTTTATGATCCTTTCATTATTTTGTTCATAACACCATCATTCGTACCGCATTCACTTATTATATTTTCATTCAACACTCTGACTTGCCCTATCATCCGTTTCCGGCTGACGTCGACTTCAAGGTCGTGCTGTATAATGTTTTATATTTTGTTAATTTCCACAAATAATAGACTTTCTTTGTTTTTTTATTTTTCATTTTACTTTCACTTGTTATACAATAATTTGACAAAAAAAGTTTATGGACTGTAGTTGTCACACTAGGCATAGCCTGTATCATGACAACTTTACCTTACGCACGGAGGTGCGTAAGTATCACACTGTATGAATGTTGAAAATTCTAATGTGTATAATAATAATAATAATAATAATATGCTAACTTTTAAAGCGCCGTTTTTGTGATGTAATCACCTCAAGGGCGCATTAAGACGTGTTTTAAATCTTAAAAATCTAAATGTGACCGCTTAAAAAACGATCGGTTTGAAAGTATAGTAGAACAAAGTATAAATGTTTAAATTGGGTATGAAATATGAAAAAGATGGGTTTTCAATTTAGATCTGAAATCTGTCGGATCATTTATGCATCTAAGGTGTGAAGGGAGATTGTTCCAAGCTGATGGACCGGCTACCGCGAACGCTCGATCCCCGAAATTTGTACTGGGGCAACGCTTCGGCTCAACTAATCTTCCTATTGCTGAGGAGTTCGCCGAGCAAAGTGTGGATTTCCGTGAACTAAGGCTGTCCGTTATACAGAGTTCAGATATATAACTTGGTGCCATTCCATGTAGCGCTTTGAAGACTGTCCAGCAGAGTTTATACTGGATTCTTTCTGGACTTTTAAGCCAGTGAAGTTCTTTGAGATGTTGTGTTATATGAGACTTTTTTTGAATGCCTTTAATGAGCCTTGCTGCTGCATTGAACGCAGATTGAAGTTTGTTTATTTGTTGTTTTGGAATGTTTGCATAAATTCCATTACAATAATCAAGTCGTGACACAACGAAGGAATTTACAAGAGTTTTGAAAGTGTCGTGGGGAATACTCCTTTTGACGGATTTTAATCGTCTTAGGTGGAAGAAACTAGCGCTGACCGTGTTATTAATTTGGGATTTTAGAGACAGATTTGCGTCAAGATAAACACCAAGAAGCTTTGTGGAGTTTTTGGGAACGATATCATTGTCAGCTGTTGAAATTGAGGAATGATCGATAAGATGTTGGCGCTTTGCGGAAGAAGTCCAGAGAAATTCCGTTTTGGATGGATTTAGTTTAAGTTTGTTTGATGCCATCCATCTGGATATGGCATCAATGCAGTTGACAGTTGTTGACGTAAGATGTTTGGTGTCATCAGGGTTGCAGAAAAAATAAAGTTGCTGATCATCAGCATAGCAATGTGAGAGGAGGCCAAAGGATTCTATTATTTTGGCAACGTCATTTGTAAACATGATAAATAAAAGGGGTCCTAAAACAGAGCCTTGTGGCACACCAGATTGGATATTAGTAAATGAGGATTTTTTACCTGCTAGCTGCACAGCTTGTGAACGATCCGACAGATATGAATTTAGCCAGTCTATGGCATTACCTCTAAAACCATACGTGATCGCTAATCGTTGGATAAGATATGAGTGATCAATTGTGTCAAACGCAGCGCTCATGTCCAGAAGGGAGAGCAGTGCCAATTTGCCCGATTCGTTTGCCAGTACTAAATCTGACATGACTCTAAGCAATCCCGTCTCCGTTGAATGGAAACGTCTGTAGGCGGATTGTAATTTAGACAAAATATTATTTGTCGAAAGGTGATTAGAAATTTGGGAGGCTACAATTTTTTCAAGAACTTTAGAGATGAAAGGTAGATTTGAGACGGGCCGGAAGTTACTAAGATTTTCGGAATCTAGTTGAGGTTTTTTTAATATGGGAGAAACAATAGCTTTCTTGAGCAAAAAAGGGACTTGTCCTGTTAGAAGAGATTTGTTAAAAATTTTGACTAAAAATGGAGCAACATGGTGACAGCATCTCTTGAGAAGCCATGTCGGAATCGGATCAAGCGAACACTGTTTATTAGGTGCGTTTAAGATAAGTTTAATCACTTCTTGAGGTGTTGTGATATTAAATTTAGTTAGAAGTTTTCCCTCATATGTCGTGAAAGTTGGTGGTGTTGTAGATGAAGTCGTTGCACGAATCACAGCGATTTTATCTTCAAAGAATTGGGCGAAGTCCTGAGGAGATAACTTGGTAGAGGCCTTTTCTTGATGATTATTTCCGAGTACTGATTTAACGGAATTCCATAGATGTCGGGGATTTTCCTTTTCCGATTCAATTTTACATTTCCAGTACTCCGATCTTTTCTTCTTGATCAGGTCTCTAAAAGAATTCTGCGATCTCACCCAGGCTTCTCTTGAAGAGCTTAGGCCTGTGTTTCGGTACATACGTTCAAACCTACGCATTAGTCTCTTGTTTCTACGACATTCTTCATCAAACCATGCATTAGACACTCGCACCCGGAGTGTTTTTGTCGAATGTGGAGCATGCTTGTCGAGAAGAGAAGTAAAAACATTGTAGTAGGTTTGAACTAATTCATCTAATGACATTTCGAGGGTATTAAGTGTATATAAGTCTAAATCGAATTGCTATTTTAATTATTATTATTATCATTTGTTTAATCACTCGTTACATCATTACAGTGCGAGCCTAATGGATGTAAACGGAGTAGTTCTTCTTAAAGTGCCCTGTCAGGTCCCCCCGACGTTGGCGATCACTCTGGTAAACTCTTCCCTATCCTGCGCTGTACGGAATAGCTCCTCCACAGTTCTGATTCCCGTCCATCCCCTCACATTGTGCAGCCAAGAGATCTGCCTTCTCCCTGCCCCCCTGCGGCCCTCTATTTTTCCCTTCAATATTAGATGCAGCAGGCGATACTTCTCTCCTCGCAGAACGTGACCCAGATATGAAATCTTGCGGACTTTGATTAATGTACTATATTTACTCCTGCACGATTCAGGACTTCTGTGTTCGTCACTCTGTCTGCCCATGGGATCCTGAACATTCTTCGGTGAAGCCATATTTCAAATGCCTCTCACCGGTTCATTGTATTTACTTTTAATGTCCATGTCTCACACCCATAAAACAGAATAGACCACACATAACACTTTAATATCCTCTGTCTTAGTTTTAAGTTGACATTGTCATTGCAAAAGAGTGACTTCATTTTGTTAAATGCTGTTCTTGCTGCTTCAATCCGACATTTCAACTCTACATCTGGGTCAAGGGTGTCTGTAAGCATGCTGCCCAGGTATCTGAACTTTTCCATGGAGTAGTATTTTCAATGGAGTAGTTGTCTTTTTAATTTTCATGACATGTGAAAGGCAATTAACATGTCGCCATTTTGTTGTCACATAAATAACCACACCATACCAAGAACAGTGTGACAATCACACTGCCATCGCCGGGAATCGAACCCAGGTCCTTCGGTATGGCAGTCGTAGCATTTACTTACCACGAAGTGTGGCGGTATATCCTCTGTTGGCGTAATGATCCGCATTTCTTTTATGTTCTTCTTTAGTTTATGTAATTGATTCACATAGATATGAATTCCCACATTCATAACTTTACTGAATTTGCCAAAGCACATCTTTGATAAGATGATTCGATAATATAGATTATTCATTACAATCATAATAGAATAATAATAATTATTAAAAAAACTTTAAATAATTCACAAATTTTAAAAGCCCTTAAAAATAAATAAAATATTATAGACAATCAAATAAACTTCAGTCCTATAATTGATTTGTTCATAACGCCCTGCAGTTCCAATTAAACTAACTAACTAACTAACCATCACGCCATTTCCCGAGAGGGGTAGGCAGAGAAGATAGATCGCCATAATGCTCTGTCCTGGCATACCTCTCGGGATTTCTCTACATTCATACATTGTACCATGTACGCACGCCGATTATTCCGACTTCGAATGTGGCTGCCTTTTAGTAATTGATTAATTTGGTCATGCCATGTTTTCCTCGGTCGTCCTCGGCTTCTTTTTCCACTCACGCTGCTTGTGTACAACTTTTTAGCTATTCTACTCTCATCTATTCGTTCCATATGTCCAAACCATCTCAGGCATCCTTTTTACCCCTACTTCTAGACATCTTATCTTAACTCTATTCCTCCATCCTTTCATGAAGTATAATTGTTACATTTTTAATATTTTTTTTTGTTAAATATTTTACATTGAGGAAATACGTCTAGGTTTCGAAACATGTTTGTGAAATTTGCAAAAAAATGTGAAAATACATTTTGCTCATAATTTATGCAAATGATAATAAGTTCGTTTGTTTATATTTGCATTAATTTAACCCGTGTTATTTAGAGAGCTGTTTAATAAAATGTATTAAGTTAGTTAGCGAGGGAAACAAAATATCGAAAAAGTGAGTAAGTCAGCGCTAAACAAAATCTTTATCGAGAATAAAGCGACGCTTTCATTACATTGTACTGCCAAATAGGCGATAGGCAGTAAACTGTAGGCCCGAGACAGGGGTGGAGCATCGTCGGTGTTCGAACGATTAAATTTGGAAATATTTTTGATTATTTAAATTATTGTTTTGGCAGAATTACTATGATCCTTCAATATTAATGTATTTTTTTAAATAATAATATACATTTAATATTTGATTGATTTGATTTTCTCGGTGTTCGTATATTTCTAGTTCCGTTTACGTCATTAACATATACTTTCTTTAACATTTGAAAATATAAGGATGGAGTGCCGCACCAGTTAAAGTGTTGCAGTCCGATTTTCTTTACCATTCTTAATTTTTTTTCCGTGTGTCCAAATCATCTTAACAATGCTTTCTTTATTTTATTCATAACACTTTCATTCGCATAGCACTTACATTTACATTTGACACTCTCATGTACATATTTAATACACATTTGTATAAGAGATCTTATTTGTATTGCACTGATTCTACTTTCATTCTTCAAAAACAAAATATCAAAACATAACCTTTACTTGTAATATGTGCAAATGCGAATTCGACAGAGTGCTAGGGACAGAAAAAATTAAAACAGTCTCAAAAATGTAAAAAAAACAATGTATTTTTGCACAACAGGTCGATTAAAACAATAACTGAATTTTTTTGCAGTTCTATTCATTCTCATGACATGTGATAGGCAGCTTATCTATCGCCATTTTATTGTTGTTTGAATTCTATACCAAACCAATAATAATGTGACAATCACACTGCCATCGCCGGGAATCGAACAAGAGAATCAAATCCGTATGGCGGTCAGAGCTCTTACCACTTTGGCATGAAGTTTTTAGATAAATTCATAAAAATATCTTAAGGTTCATAATTAATATGAATGAGAACGTCTGTCTTCTAGGAGTTATATTATATTTAAGATGAAATGATTCATATTTTTAATTTAAATTTCTTGGTATAAGTTTATTTTAAACAATAAAAACAAAAAAAAATTGTACAAAATTTCTTTATTATTATATAATATTATTTAGTGTGCTTTCACTTGTGTTTATCGTCGACCGGTTTTGGCAGCTTGCTGCCATCTTCTGATCATGCCCAGAAGATGGCAGCAAGCTGCCGAAACCGGTCGACGATAAACACGAGTGGAAGCATTTCTATATAATATAATATTAAAGAAATTTGTTAAAAGAAATTTGTATAATATAATATTAAAGAAATTATATAATATAAAAGACATGTTTCGCCCTTCTTAAAATGTATAAGCATATTATTCTTTAAATGTATAAGCAATATTAAAAACTAACTAACTAACCATCACGCCGTCTGCCTGGAGGGGTAGGCAGAATGAATGGAACGCCACACTGTTCCGCCACACTGTTCTGTCCTGACATACTTCTCTCGATTCCTTCACATGCATACATCTTGTCATGCACGCACATCAATTTCTCCGACTCCTCACGTGACCGACATTCAATAATTGATTGATTTGATATTGCCGAATTTTTCTCGGTGTTCGTATATTTCTAGCTCCGTTCACGCCGTTTACATATACTTTCTTCACCATTCTGTCTTCACTCATTCTTTCCATGTGTCCAAACCATCTTAATGACCCTTTCCTTATTTTTTTCATAACACTCTCATTCGCACCACATTCTCTTCTTATACTTGCATTTGTCACTCTATCATATACAGATTTGCTACACATTCGTCTTAGAGATCTCATTTCTACTGCATTTATTCTACTTTCATCCTTTTTTTTGCCAGTTCCATGCTTCACTTCCACACATAAGGGTCGGCACAAGTAGCAATAGGCTTTAAGCAACAATATAAATTAGTCATAAAATTCACAAATTGATGTAATAAATACTTTACAGTATTTTGCAACTTTCACCTTGTTACTATTGTTAACTATTTCAATTGCTGTAATTCATATATTCTGTTACTTTAACTCGGGTATATAAACGCACTTGATTCTCGCCGCATTTGATCGTGCCTTAGAAGGGCAAAACATTTCACACCATCTCAAATATAATAAAACTCCTAGAAGACAGACGTTTTAATTTATATTCAAAATTTAATACGCAGTTTTACATCATTGTTCAGTAACTTACTAACTAACCATCACGCCGTCTTCGCGAAGAGGTAGGCAAAATGAATGAACTGCCACAATTTAACCGATACGGCACTCTATCCTTCTCTTTTCGCCTTCGCGGGAGACGCGGTGTGATGAGTTGCAAACCTCATCGCCACCAATAGGCATCTCCTGCACACACTTCGATCGTCCAACGTCCACAAAATAAATCTAAAACAAATAATATAAAATACAATGATATAAAATAAAACATCAAAATAAAAATGAGTTTTCTAATTCTGATTTTGAAAATTTGGTTTGGTTCATGTGGTGCTCCCTTGAATTTGGAGAAATTACGTGTATAAGTGAATTGTTTTGGTCAATTTGATTGTTGCCGCACTTTATAATAGTTGATTGTGAGACGTAATACGTTTGCACTGTTTTGATGTCAAAATTATACAAGTTTTTTTTTTTTCGTTTATATAAAGAATTTTGACAGGTGTAAAAATAAATTTTTCATTTGTTCCAATGATAATTTGAATAATTTCTTCAATATTCTTTTAAAGTTCTTGCTGGTGTTGGTTGGTTTTAAGTGCCTAATTACTGCCAAATAAAAAAAGTGGATACGTGGAACATTAATTAAATCATATAACAGCTAATTTAAAAAACGGTGGATACGTGTAACATAAATTAAATAGACAAATGTGCACCATCTAAAAATAACATTTTGTATTAAATTATTTTTATTGGTAATTTAATTTAAATCATTGTATTTTATATTATTTGTTTTAGATTTATTTTGTGGATGTTGGAAGATCGAAGTGTGCGCGGGAGATGCCTATTGGTGGCGATGAGGTTCGCAACCCATCACACCGCGTCTCCCGCGGGGCGAAAAGAGAAGGATGGAGTGCCGCATCGGTTAAAGTGTGACAGTCCATTCTTTCTGCCTACCCTTTCGGGGAGACGGCGTGATGGTTAGTTAGTTAGTTAGTTTCAAAATAAAAATAATATAACACATACTATTATTTTAGATGGTGCACATGTTGTAGATTGAACGAACTGGACTTTTGTGTTCATTTAATTTATATTACACATATCCACTGTACCTTTAAATAACTGTTATTAAGCACTGAAAACAATCAAACTCTAGCAAGAACTTCAAAATGTTATCAAATCTTGAATTTTGAGTTGTTCTTTGTTTTTCTTCTTCCTCAGCCTATTCCCGTTCACTTCTGGACAAAGCCCTCCTCTATTCCCTTCCATGTCTCTCTGTCATATGCAGACTACATCCAGGTTATTTCAACATGTCTGTTCGGATCATCCTTCCACCGTAGTTGCGATCGCCCTGCACTTCTCTTTGCCTTCCACATTCTCCAAGTCAGTAGTCTTCTTGTCCATTTTTCATCTGAGCTTCTGGCTACGTAACCTGCCCATTGCCATTTTAGAGTCGCCACCTGGTGAATGATATCAGTGACCTGAGTTATTTCTCTCACCGTATCGTTTCTGACTCTGTCTCTTAGGCTTATTCCTAACATGGCTCTTTTAACTGCTCTTTGGTTCACTTATGGTTTCTCGAAAAGGCTTCAAATCAACGTGAATGTTAGCAGAATCGATAATATCCAGGAATATACCAAGGACACAATATTCGATTAGGAGAGAAAAAAAACAAATTAACAAAAGAAGAATTGGACTAAGCCGGACATCTTTCGGAAATATGGGGTACATCTTTTAACAACATTTTGAATTTATAAAAATACTTGTAGACAAATACTGGATTTTACCCATTGCGATTAAAATATTTTTTATAAGGATTAATTGTATCTCAATAGAGACGAAGATGTAAATTGTTTTCTGGGAACAAAATATGGATGGCGCTAGTGTAGATTGAACTAAAACATGTGAAGTGCAGCGCAGCATTTTAGCATATATTCATCTTCCAAAAAAATGTTAGACGTGGTGGTCGTAAGAAGGGCGGAATGGGGAATGTTGTTAAACATAAAGCGATCGCTGAACCTAACCAATGACAGGTCATAAGTCCCGTAAGCACCTTGACCACCATTTTATGTTCCCAGAAAACAATTTACATCTTCGTCTCTATTGAGATACAATTAATCATTATAAAAAAACATATTTTAAACTAACTAACTAACCATCCATGTTAAATAAACAATAAACTTAAGGTATATTTTGATCCGCGTGACGCTGGTTAGGCGTCCCTGTCTCAGCAGGAGGATGTAAGCAGTCAACCTAGGCGATAAATTAATCGAGTTGGAGAACCGCATTTGAAATATTAGTTTTTCACAGACTCGATCACGCCTTTTCTCTGTTCGGAGCTTTCCGCCGCGAACTATACACAATCTATAACAGGTATTCATTTCAAGTGTTTCCTTTGGGAGATTAATGGTCGCTCAGTCACTGGAGGATAAAAACACGAGTACAGTATAACGTCAACGCAACCCTAAACCCACCCTTTCCCCCGTGTGGAATAAGGGATACATTGAATACTAGACGCTCGATTTCTTCTGTATTCAATTGGAATTTATTGATTTTTAAAGGGTATTATATCCCTACAATGATTATAGGAAGTCTCAAATGTATGGATCTGAAAAAAATACTTTAAAAAAATCGTATTCACTAATAACGTATTAACAATCACGCTTATTATCAGAAGGAGTAGGCAGAAAGAATGGACTGACATATTTCTCTCGCTTCCTCGACATGCATATATCGTGTCATGCACGCGCGTCGCAATATTTGATTTATTTAATTTAATTTAATTTATTTTAATAAAAATCACAAATAACTGTTAATTCAAAAACTTTGTTTTATAACACAAATTGTATTTATTTTACTTTACGACAGTTGTTTCATCAACCATTATAAAATGTTAAAATATCATAGTGTTTCGGCCAAAACAATGGACTATTTAAAAATCAAAAACATTACAGACATATAATTCCAGATCGTTTGCAATTACATTATAATAATTTATAAGAGACGCATAAAAAAAATTATAAAAAATTAAGCTTAAGAATTAGAAAGCATCATAACATTGATATTGCATCCCTGAGGCAACTCACACTATCACGAAATATGTCGACCTCCGAGGCGACCCGATTAAGCAATAATATTGCCCTACCCACAGGCATAACCATTAGCAGGTTGGTACTGCAGCGCGGCAAATAAAACAATCTGTGCTATCTTTGACGAAGATAATTATCAGGGACAAATAGACCTACATCACTCAGGACATCCGAGTTCTGTATACGGCCGCCAATCAGCTGAAAGAAGTTAAGTCCCAAGTGGATATTCCTCATTTTCTTCAATGGTTGGTAGCTTAGCACACCTTCATCAAGAATTCAGTCGGAAAGAGCCACGGGTAATAACCGCGCTTCCTGAGGTAAAGAAAGCGCAGACATTTTTTCTGCACTCGCTCCACCATCAGAGAATATCGGATCCCAGGCGGTGACCAAATAACGGAACTGTATTCCAGCCGACTTCTTACCAGGAAATTATACAACACCCGAAGTACTTGTGTGTTCGAAAATATCTTAGCATTCCTAAAAACAAATCCAAGCATTTTAATGGAACTATTATATAGAGCAACTACTCGTATGTGAAGATTGAATGATAAGTGAGCATCGAATAGAACACCGAGATCTCTGGATGTAGAAGCTTTTTCAAGCTGTACCCAATCCATAAAAGAGTGAAAGTATAATGTTTTCGATGCTCGTGTGTATGACATAGCAAAGCACTTGGAGACGTTGAAGAATAATTTGTTACATTTACTCCATTGGGTTATGCTTTGAATGTCACACTGAAGCTTCAAGCAATCTAAGGGATTCTCTATTTCAGAGAAAAAAATTATGTCAGTAACAGCTCTTCCACACTTCGGATTCCGGAGAAAGTTTTCCCCTCTATAAAGTCTCCCCGAAGGGTTAGGTAGAAAGAATGGACTGCCAAACTTTTCTTCTCCTCACATGGCCGACATTCAATATTTGATTTATTTTATCGTGCCACGTTTTCCTCAGTCTTCCTATATTTTTGGTTCCATTTACATCGTTAACATATAATTTTTTTACTGTTCTTTCTTCATTGATTTTTTCCATATGTCCAAACCATCTTAATGATCCTTTCATTATTTTGTTCATGACACCATCATTCGCACAGCATTCACTTCTTATATTTTCATTTGACACTCTATCATACACAGAGTATCCACACATTTGTCTAAGAGATCTCATTTATTCTACTTTCATCCTTCTTTTGCCAGTTCCATGCTTCGCTTCCATACACAAGGGTCGGTAGAAGAACACCATTGTACACTACCATTCTAGCTTTTTTGGATAGGTTTTTGTTTGCGATGACAACTTTAAGTGCACCATTCACTTTGTTGCCTGCCCCAACCCTTCTTTCAATATCCCTTTCCACTGTAAACATACTACCTTAATACACGAACTCAACTACTTGCTCCAAATTTTCACCATTCACGCTAATGTTGCAGACTGTCATGGTTTCTTGAAAGTTATCTAACTGCTAAATATTTTACTTCTGAGAAAGAAATACTTCTTTTTTTATTAGCATTCATTCAAAGAGTTCAAGGCTTTTCTTTCTAGAAAGAATTTCATCATATTTCTCATAGATAGCTGTAGAATTTGTGGTACAATAAATCATAAAATTATTTATGATTATCATCAGTGTAATCATGAATGTATTCATTATTCTGTCTATATAAAAACAGCAATAGTGTACAGTAGTGTTTCAAAATGACTTTGCGCTTTTGTGAACAATGGAATATTTCTTATGTGCTCACATTTGTATAGAATGCTTAATTTCCAAAACCGCGAAGTTCACAGTTGGGGTTAATAAACCCAGGACTTAACCCATATTTCGGCGGACTTAGACAATGAATAAGGGCCTACTTAAGTGATAAAAACCATGAAGTATTCTATCTAGAATTGTTGACTGTAGTACCAGTGGCATTTCGTAATGTGATGAAGACATAAATTGCAATCTTAATGTTTGAAAAATATATCACGGATAATCAATCACAAAGTCATCAATATTAGTTTTTCCAAAAAAATCGTTAGTTATCCGATCTATGAATGAGGGTATTATTTGCAAACCTGGCAAACTCCATCGTTTGATGTTTTGAGTAAATCGCAAAAAACTGATACGCTAATAAAATGCGCTTTTTTACGATATTTTTTTTTTTCATCTCAACCAGTTAGTATTTTAAAAGTAATAGGGTCATGAAATAATCATCATAATGTTGATAATGAAAGTAAAATAATGAATTTCATTTTGGAGTTTGCCAGCTTTGCAACACTCAAGTGGAGGTTGCCATGTTTGCAACAAACCCTATATTTTAATAGCAAAATTCTTCAGAATGAAGCCGAATTCGAAACTGAAAATCAGTAAAAATTGTGTGCAAATGTATTATGAATAAGACCCAATTCATATCTCACTTTTGATTGTAAGTGGAGTTTGCCGGGTTTGCAAATAATACCCTCAAATGTTCTATAACAAATGAAAACGAAGATCACAAGGAAATCGAAAGAAGAATCACAATTGGCAACAAAACATTATTCTCTCTATTACCACTCTTCTACTCCACCTCTACTCTCTACTACCCAAGAAACGTACACTCAAAAACCAAAATCATGCTGTATAAAACAATTATCCGAACAGTAATGACCTATGGATGGATGTGAGGCGTGGACAATGACAGCGAAATCCGCAGAGCGACTGGATACTTTTAAGAGAAGTACTATATTTACAAAGCTCCCAGTATCTCCACACAGGTCAGACTGAATAGACTGAGATGGGCCGGTCACATGCAGAGAATGCCGTCATCGCGAACCCCAAAAAGTTTGCTGGAGTGACACCCATGTGGTAGAAGACTAATTGGACGAACAAGGCTGCGATGGGAGTATGTAGTTGGGAGAGATGGGGCGAAATTGTTACGAGTGTCAGGTTGGAGGGTCGAAGCGGCAGACAGGAGGAGTTGGAGACGAAGAATACTGGAGGCTAAGGTTCGATATGGGCTGTAGGGCCATAGAAGTAAGAAGTACGAAGTATAAAGGTTCTACCCGCGATGGGTTGCAATTATTTAATTTTTTTATGTTCTCAGGAGATGTTACGTTCTAACCGTATCCGCTCTTGCTTCAATTCCGTAAGTCATTTTGGATCCGATGAATGTTTTGTATCCTTTGACTTAGCTTTCTACAACCCTATCCATATTTTTCCAAACAGTGTCCTTCAGGAATTTTTTTTTTCATATATTTTATTTTTAAATAATAAACTAGATGACCACCACGCCATCTCCTTAGATAGGAAGTGAGAATGGACCACAAATCTGTTATTTCTTTGCATACTTCTATCCTCAACATTCATTCATATTGTCATGCATCCCCGTCGATTTCTCAGACTCTTCAGGTAGCCGACATTTTATATTTGATTGATTTGATTATGACACGATTTTCTCTATTTCTAGTTCAATTTACATCGTTAATATATGATATACTTTTGAACCATTCTTTCTTCATTCATTCTTTCAATGTGTCTAAACCATCATAATGATATTTTCATTATTTTTTTCTGTTAAAATTTAAAACACTTATAAATTAACTAACTAACTAACCATCACGCCGTCTCCCCGAAGGGGTAGGCAAAAACAATGGACTGCCACACTTTTCTTTCCTAACATATTTCTCTCGATTCCTCAACATTCATACATCGTGTCATGCACGCGGTCGATTTTTCTGACTCCTCCCATGGCCGACATTCAATATTTGATTTATTTGATCGTTTATTTGTTATAATATCACAATTTCTTTTTATTTACTGAGAGTGTCGCTACAGTTGTTTTGCCAACCGATGTTAGCATCATTAGGTGTTGCAATAAACAAAACAAAATTGTACCACATGATGGTGCCAACATCGGTTACTGATATTATAACAGTGTTTAAAATTTTAACAGTAATAATGTTGAAGAATCATAGTGTTTCGGCCAAAACAATGGACTATTATTTTTTTTTATAATACTTTCATCTTGGTCTTCAACTATTTCTACTTCCATTTACATCGTTAATTTTTTTATATAAGAATTCGTGCCGCTACTGATTTGTAAATAATTTCGGTTTTTTCTCAACCGGCATTAACAAATGTGTTTTTATCCCTCCGAAGCCGAAGGGTATCCTGGCGCATTATTCAAACGTCATCGTAGAGACGCAGAAGTCGTTTCGGAGAAGAAATTGTCACGGATGCCTTGTCTAATTCCGGGAGAGCGGATTGTTCGAAGGCAAATTAACCGAAGGACGGATGGTCGAAAGCGAATTCATCGCAAACGTACTTTTCTTTTTAATCGTGTTAACCACCCCGGATCAGTTTGTATATAAAGGAGTCAGTTTGCAATAGTGTCACTAGTTTATCGATACCAGCAAGCCTGGCGAAACAGGTTGCTGTCGAAATAAAGCCAAAAGCGAAAGTAGTTTAAAAACATCGTTTTATTTTTGTATAGAAACATGTTTACCACCCCTGATCTGTACGTAAATAAAGGTCTAAATTTACCAGCCTATCGATGCCAGCGAGCCTGACGAAACCGGTCGCTGTTTAAATAAAGACAAAAGTGGAAGTAGTTAAAAAACATCGTTTTATTTAATTAGTATCGCTTTATTTAATTATTATTTAAAATGAACTTCCATCAAGAGATTTCAGTAAAATCATTTGTTATAAATATGAACATTTTCGTGAAAGAATTGACTTAAATTTTAATATGTAGAATTTAATATTTTTGAAGAGACAGACGATTTTGCCAACCTATGTTAGCATCGTCAGGTATTTCAAATAACTTCAACAATTAATAAAGATATTTATAATGCCGTGCTTCACTTCCATACATTATTCGAACCACAAGACATTTTGAACAGCATACGGTATTATAATATTTTATATTAGTATTATTATTATATTGTTGAATTGCTCTTTACATCATGACAACATGAGCCAAAACGATGTTAAGGGTACGATAGCTATCATAGTGATTCTCGTGATATGTGATAGGTAGCTAATCTATCGCCATTTTATTGTCACGTTAATTCTACACCAGACCAAAGACAGTGTGACACTGCCTTCACCGAGAATCGAACCCGGAACCTTCAGGGTGGCAGTAAATGCATTTACCACTCGGCCACAATGGTCGTCAATACATTACATTGATAAGTTTCGATGATTTTTTTTCGATAAATATATAGTATTTATTTGAAACATTTTTCGGTGAATTCGTT
Organism: Lepidostoma basale; assembly: GCA_022606425.2. Lineage (NCBI taxonomy): Eukaryota > Metazoa > Arthropoda > Insecta > Trichoptera > Lepidostomatidae > Lepidostoma > Lepidostoma basale. The sequence goes on along the minus strand of JAHDVF020001094.1, from coordinate 59,637 downwards.
ACTCTCGCTTAATTTCGCGCTTGCAGTATTGTACCTTGGTTAAGACAAATAACACCCTTAAGTTTAAAAGATGGAGTGTCACAAAGGAGTTAAAGAAAATGAGATAAAAGTTTTTAAAACTTATGTAAATTATGTGAATTTTGTCGAATTAAAAAAAGAACTTAAGTATTCTCAGCTTCAAAAAAATTCTCTGGGGAAGTAAAAACTTTTCAAAATAAGTAGGTGCATTGAACATTAAGGCAATTTTACCATTAATAAAAAATCTTTGAATTCATAATTGTTATAAAAAGATATTTAAAAACTGTTAAAAAACTTACGTTAATAGTAAAGTTGTGGAAAATATTGTCTGAATATGGAATAAGTAGAAAAGTGATCACGGCAATTAAGACGCTATACACGGAAAGCACTGCTAGTGTCAGAGTAAATGGAGATCTTACAGCCTGGTTTGATATCAATAAAGGTATGAAACAGGGTTGCGTAATGTCCCCGTGGTTATTTAATCTGTATATGGACAAATGTATGAAAGAGCTGAAAGGGTTGGATGTGGGTGCCAAAATGAGCGGAGTGTCAGTAAGCTGTCTCTTGTATGCGGATGAGGCTGTCCTAATTGCAGACAACGAGCATGAACTACAAGTCCTGGTGAATTGTATGTATGAGGTATGCATGCGAAATGATCTGATGATGAATGTTAATAAGTCCAAGGTAATGATTTTTGAAAAGGAAGAAACCATGATAGTCTGCAACATTAGCGTGAATGGTGAAAATTTGGAGCAAGTAGTTGAGTTCATGTATTTAGGTAGTATGTTGACAAGAGATGGCCGAGTGGAGAGGGATGTTGAAAGAAGGGTTGGGGCATGCAACAAAGTGAATGGTGCACTTAAAGTTGTCATCGCAAACAAAAACCTATCCAAAAAAGCTAGACTGGCAGTGCACAATGGTATTCTTCTACTGACCCTTATGTATGGAAGCGAAGCATTGAACTGGGAAAAGAAGGATAAATGAAAGTAGAATAAATGCAGTAGAAATGAGATCTCTTAGACGAATGTGTGGATACTCTGTGTATGATAGAGTGTCGAATGAAAATATAAGAAGTGAATGCTGTGCGAATGATGGTGTTATGAACAAAATAATCAATGGATCATTAAGATGGTTTGGACATATGGAAAGAATGAATGAAGAAAAAATGGTAAAAAAATTATACGTTAACGATGTAAATGGAACCAGAAATAGAGAAAGACCGAGGAAAACGTGGCAAAATCAAATAAATCAAATATTGAATGTCGGCCATGTGAGGAGTCAGAGAAATCGACACGACACGTTAAGGAAGCGAGAGAAATATGTCAGGAAAGAAAAGTGTGGCAGTACATTCTTTCTGCCTACCCCTTCGGGGAGACGGCGTGATGGTTAGTTAGTTAGTTTTTTTAAATTACTTAAAAAAAATTAAAATCAAAAAGTCAGTTATTATATTTCGCCAAGATAGAAATGAGTACATTACAAGATGTTTGAATGTTGTAAAAACTTTATGACTACCCCTTCATAGAGATGGCGTGATAGTTAGTTAGTTATCTTTTAATGGTTCTTCCACAAGGATGAGTCCCGTGAAGCTGTTTATATTGTGCAATATAAGGGAGTCTGATGTGTCCAATCTGACATGACTTCCATCGCTGTCTATCCAATTTTGTAATATACTCTGCCTTATTCGTCATCTGGTGTGTTTTTTAAATTTATATAAATCTTTTTTTGAGTTTGTGTATAGCCCTGATGAAGCTCGTTACATAGTGAAACCAGTTGGCACTTCTTACTCAAAATAAATTGGTTTTATACAATGTTTTTAACCCCTTCTGACCCTGTGTGCAGAAATATGCACAAAACAATTGTAACATTGTAAAATTGTTATTTGAAATTATGAAATGTTCCGCCAACTCTCTGAGTAATAATAAATGGTGTAGATTTTATTATTTATATAAATAATTTTATGTACAAGTGTTTAGAATTTATAATCAGTTTTATTGAGACAGTTTTCAAATTTGATAGATTACTATTAACAATAATTTAGGTCTGAAGAAGTAAAAAAAAGTGTTATTTTTTTATGTATAAGTCTTTTGAAGATATGTACACACGGCCATTAAAAATTCATATTTTTATACTTCTTCTTTAACCTATTCTCGTCTACTCCTGGGCAAAAGCCAACTCCATTTGCTTCCAAGCCATTATGTCTCTCGGAGACTGCACCCAGGTTATGCTTTGGGTCATTTGCAATTTTCCGAAACTTTGTTTGGACAATATAATTTATTAAAAAATACTAGACTAAAGTCTACTTTTGAAATAAATTTAGTATGTAGTGTTATTATGTTTACTAGAGGAATTATTATTATCATTATGTTTGTTGGTGAATCCCAAAAGCAGGGTGTAATAATTCAAGGCCCAAAACTTTCAAATTAATTACCTGCCCTTGTAAGTCAGTGGGGCAGTTAACCCCAAAAAACCACCCCCACGACTTCTAAGCAGGTACTTTAAGAACATGACCCCGTTTACACGTAGTATTCTCGTATTTTATTCCAACCTACGCAATAGAATTTAATATTATGCAAGACTGTGAAACATATTTTTGATGATTTTTTAACAACAAAAATAAAAAAAGCATCACGCTGCTTGCCCAAAAGAGTAGTTAGAATGAATGGACCGTGATATATGATATAATTTCGAAGCGGATGAAAAAAATATGAACAAAATTATGAAATGATCATTGCATTGGTTTGGACCTATGGAATGCATGGATGAAGAAATAATGGTTAAAAAAGTATTCGTTAAGGATGAGAATGGATTGCGGAATCGATTAAAATAAGGCATGAACAAAAATTGGATAATTAGAAAACCTAGTTAATTTACCATTGTGGGCTTGGTTCCTTGGAATGCCAATTATCCAGGTTCCACTCTATCAGGAACAAAATTACCAACATCATACACGCACGGCCTAATTCTCGAAATATCCCCTGATTATTCTTCTTCTAGTGCCCTGGCGGGTTGCTTCAACGTTGGCGATCACCTCGGCGAACCTGTCCCTGTCTTGCACCGCTCGGAACATCTCCTCCACACTTTGGATGCCGGTCCACTCCCTCACGTTTCGCAGCCAGGACATTTGTCTCCTTCCGGGCCCTCGGCGTCCATCAATTTTCAGTTGGAGAAGGTGGTACTTTTCCCCAAGTAGTATATGACCCAGATGTGAGATCTTTCGAACCTTGATACTTGATAACAGTTCCCTGTCAACTCTAGCTCGCCTCAGGACTTCGGTATTGGTAACCATGTCTGTCCACGGAACTTTGAGCATTTGGCGTGGAGCCACATTTCAAATGCTTTCGGTCTGTTCATTGAGCTAACATTTAAGGTCCACGTTTCATACCCGTACAATAAAACAGACCACACATAGCATTTGACCATTCTCTGGCGGAGTTTCAAGTTTACGTTATTATTGCAGAAGAGTGATATCATTTTTTTAAACGTAGCTCTTGCTGCCTCAATTCTGCATTTTATCTCTTCATCTGTGTCAAGAGATGGCGTTAATATGCTGCCGAGGTATTTACATTTTTCCACCCTTTCAACATCACGGCCGTTCAAATGCAATACTGACCCACTGTAGTCAAGCCGTCCGAATGTCATTCATTTGGTTTCACTGACATAACAAATTAATTAAACCCCTGATTAATCTAAAGAAATGGGTTAGGAGATGCTCATCTCTTTGAAGCTGCAGAGCTTTGTCCCAAGCATTCTCAAAATAATAATAATACATACAAATAAAACGCAATCTTCAAACTAAGTCGGATTAGTAGAGACAATAGAGAACAATGTGCACGAGTACACTTCGTTCGGAGTATTCCCGGAGGACGTAAATTATTCCCTATTAAAACTTTGGACCCGAAAGACCTACGCCACTGCATTTTGCGAAACAAGTTTGTTTGAAACTAAATATTTTTATTTCTGCTTATTTACGTTTAATATTTAGAGCATACCGATGGGAAATGAAGTACGTTGGGCTATCGGAAGTTTCAAGTTAATATCATCATAATATATATAGGCAAAACCTGTATGCCGTCAAAGAAACAGTACGAGAATATTTTGAATAAGAGAGAGCGATAGAGGAATAAATGCGCACGATGTGCCTACCCGAGAACGTTTCTGAATTATTTTGAATTTGTTCTGATTATGGCATTACACAAACAAAAAATACATAAAGTTTTTTTCTTTTCTTCGATGGCCCTACAACCCATATCGAGCCTTAGCCTCCAGTATTTTTCGCCTCCAACTCCTCCTGTCCTCCGCCTCGACCCTCCAATCTGACACTCTTAACAATCTTGCTCCATCTCTCCCAACTTCATCCTCCCATCGCAGCCTTGGTCGTCCAATTGGTCTTCTACCACCTGGGTGCCACTCCAGCAATCTTTTTGGGGTTCGCGATGACGGCATCCTCTGCACGTGACCGGCCCATTTCAGTCTATTCAGTCTGACCTGTGTGGAGAGACTGGGAGCTTTGTAAATATTGTACAGCTCGTCATTATGCCGCACTCTCCAGCCTTCACCGTCATTCACAGGACCCAGAATTCTGCGCAGCACCCTTCCTCAAAAGTATCCAGTCGCTCTGCAGATTTCGCTGTCATTGTCCACGCCTCACACCCATAGGTCACTACTGTTCGGATGATTGTTTTATACAGGGTGATTTTGGTTTTCCAGTGTACGTTTCTTGATTTGAGCGCTGGTAGTAGAGAGAAGAATGTTTTGTTACCAATTGTGATTCTTCTTTCGATTTCCTTGTGATCTTCGTTTTCTTTTGTTATAGACGAACCCAGGTAAGTGAAGTCCTCCACCATCTTAAAGTTGGATCTCTCCTTGAATCTGATGGTTCGCCTCGAGTTATGGGTTGCATTCCTGGTTTGTTTCATTATTTGTGTCTTTATAACATATATTCCTTGACATAAAGTTTTATAAGGATTAATTGTATGTCACTAGAGACGAAGATGTAAATTGTTTTCTGGGAACAGAATGTGGTGGCCGAGGCGCTTACAGGACTTATGACCTGTCATTGATTGGGTTGAGCGATCGCTTTATGTTTAATAACATTCCCCATTCCGCATTTTTTCTTATGACCACCACGTCTGACAAATTTTTGGAACTTGCATATATGGTAGGATTCCACGCCTATCTTTACATATTTAAGTTCACTCTACACTAGCGTCATATATTAAGATTGGACATTCTGTTCCCAGAAAACAATTTACATCTTCGTCTCTAGTGAAATACAATTAATCCTTATAAAATAAAAATTATTTATCCAATTATTTTCATTTTATATATAAATAAATTATATAAAAATAATTGGTGAAATCCAGTATTTGTCTACAAGAATTGGTATACATTCAAAATGTTATACATAAAGTTTGATATGCGGTGTGGCATTATGAATGTTGTTTTTTTTTAAATGACATTATTAACTTACTAACCAACCATCACGCCGTCCCTCAGAAGGGGTAGGCAGAAAGAATTGACTGTTATTTTCTGACATAATATCTCTCGATTCTTTAGATTACTCAGGGGATATTTCGAGAACTCAGTCGTGGTGGAGGGTGTTGGGCTTTTTGTCCCTGATAGACATCTTAGGCAGTGACAGCATCTACCTCTGGTGACACCGGTGGGAAGAAAAATTAATCTGCTGAACGCGGTCTCCTCAGAGATCGACGTTTTTCATATTAGTGAAAGTACGTTCAGAAGGCAAATACTCTTGATTTTGGAGAGTATGTTGTCTTCCTAATGTCGAACCATCTCTCATGCGTTTCTGGTAGTATACTATTCGAAAAAATATTATTTTACTTGTCCTCAATACATGCCTTAAACTTTAATTTTGTTAAGTCTATTGATGAAATAAACTGATTTGATTTGAACAATTTTTTTAATGTATACGAATACTGGATTTTACGCATTACGGGTTAATCATTATGAATTAATCGTATCTCAATAGAGACGAAGATGTAAATTATTTTAAAAAAATGCATCTTCGTCTCTATTGAGATACATTTAATTCTTAATGATTTACTCGTAATGGGTAAAATCCAGCATTTTTCTACAAGTATTTGTACACTTTAAAAAAGAAATGTTGTATAAAAACTGGTCAAAGTTAAAAGCATATAAAAATTGGAGAGTTTTCTCCAGGCATTGTCTAGTAATGTATGAAAATTTGATTGATAGCCTCTCACATTACGTAAATAAAGATTTTCTGCTTAATGCTTACATCTTATCTCAATAGATGGCGCTAGTGTAGATTGAACTAAAATATGTGAAATGTTTCTCAACATGGTAGCATATATATAACTTTCAAAAATAATTGTCGGACGTGGTCTTCGTAAGAAGGGCGGAATGGGGAATGTTGTATTATATAAAGCAATCGCTTAACCCAATCAATGACAGGTCATTAGTCCTGTAAACGCCTCGATCACCATATTCTGTTTCCAAATAATTTACATCTTCGACTTAATTGAATACAATTGATTTGATTTGATTTGACTCCTCAATATTCATATACTGTCATGCACGCCAGTCGATTTCACCGATACCTCACGTGTTGTTATTTGATTGATTTGATCCTGCCACGTTTTCAAGTTTTGAGGACCTCCGATATGAAGTCACTGAGAACGATAGCAGACAAAACACTGAGAGATCGCGCGAGGAATACCAAAGAATGGACACCACCTGACTCCCCTATATTGCATTTCTCGTCCTCGATACAGCCAAAGCTTTGATTATTATTTAAAACGACCGCACCAGTCCTTTCGCTATCAACTCCATCTTATAATATCCCCAGCCTCACATATCTCTCTAATTCTGGTGTTTCTCGTGTGATCTTTTGAAATACTTTTCTTTGAGTAGGTTTATCTATTTTTTTTAAATAATATCAAACATTTTTTTACAATAAATCGTTATATTCTCATTACACCTACTCAAAAACTATTCATGGTTCCATCTTGCGTCTGAGAAGTATAATATGATGATATCCGTCGCCAAAACAAAATGTCTAACAATATCCAGACATCCTCTCAGATGTAAATTGGCTATAGAAGATAAACCCATAGAACAGGTTATGAAGTTTAGATATCTGGGTGTGAAGATATCTAATTGCAGCGATCTATATAATAAAGTTTAAAATGTCACTCTGATAAAGCTGCAGTTATCTCCGGATGCCTAAGATACACTATCTAGAACAATAAGCATATGGTAGTGGAAAGCAAGTTAAAATTTATAAAACATGCATCAGGCCCATAATGACCTACGGAATCGAAGCAATAGCAGACACAGTCAGAACCAAACATCTCTTAAGAGTAGCAGAAATGAGAACATTGCAACCTATTGTGGGGAGAACCCTTAGAGATAGGATACCCAATGAATAAATTCGCAAATCCTACAAAATTGAAGACATAGTGATATTATTATTATTATTCATATTATTTTGTTGAATCGCTCTTTGACATCATGACAGCATGAGCCAAATCGATTTAAATGGTATTAAAGCTATCATAGAGATTCTTGTGACATGTGATAGGTAGCTAATCTATCGCCATTTTATTGTCACGTGATTTCTACACCAGACCAATGACAGTGTGGCAATCACACTGCCCTCGCCAGGAATCGAGCCCGGAACCTTTGGGGTGTCAGTCATTACACTTATCACTCGGCCACGAAGGTCGTCAATCGTCGAAAGTCGTCGAGATGGAGTAGGAAGAGAAGACGATTCTGAAGTGACCACATCGAGAGAATGTAACCAGCAAGAATTCCTAATATCGTGATGCACGAGACTTTAGGGGGCCTTCGACCAGGACGACCACCAAAGAAATGTAGAAAAGGCTGGTCGTCTTCATCACAGGAAGAAATTTGATATCCTGCATAAACAGATCGCAAGATCTACAATCAGAAAAAGAAGAAGAATTTCAATCAAGGGATTTCAGTAAAATTATTACATTATCTAAGTAATGTTTCCATTGTAATATGTTACCTAATTGAAAGCGATTTAATATAAAAGAATCTTCAATCGAAACGAATCGAGCCGTTAGCAAATAGGTCCAAAAGCAAATAAATAACAAAACAAATTAAATAACTCAAACAATGGGAATATCCCGAAGTAATGATTCAAATAGGCTCAAATCCTCTTATATTCGGGGGTACCTCTACGTTTGGTCCAGCTATGCCGAATGATTTTGCGAATAGACCGGACTAATCTGTTTGTTTGATCCCTTTATCGGTATTCTTCTCGTATGGGAACCCTATAGAGACTTATCGGATGTATTGACCTTTACCAGCATGACAAAAATGTTAAATCTTTATTATGTAAAATACAATGTAAACATAATATTTTTATTAATTTGACGATTTTTGAAGAAATATAATTAGTTCAAAACAAGTCATTCCCATAAAATATTTTAAAACATCTAGAAAGCTGACGTTTTCATTCTTATTAATTAGCTAACAATATTTTTTTTGTTAACTCAAATTTTGATCTTCAGTTGTCTTCTGTTGAATAATAATAAAACTTCTTCTTTCAGCTGTTTCTAACAACTAATCAACTATTAATTATTGATTTGGGGGTACGATTATTATTGTATATAAGTAAAGAAATGTCATTGCATCGTTTAACTACGTATCAAATTTTGACACTTATTCAAAAAAGTCTAACTAAAGTCAATTCAAAAAGGCTAAGATGGTAGAGCACAATGTTGTGTTCTTGAACCGACCCTTCTGTACGGAAGTGAAACATGGAACTGTCAAAAGAAGTAGAAGTAAAATAAAATATTTAAAAGGGTTCAAAATAATAATAAAAGCACAATAAAACATATATATTATGGTCTCATCAACGCCGTAAGGATGCGTCGATATTAATAATATTATCATATCTCTCTCTCTCTCTCTCTCTCTCTCTCTCTCTCTCTCTCTCTCTCTCTCTCTCTCTCTCTCTCTGGTTTCAATCTTGGGATTGACTTGCAGCAATTTCTTCTATTCTTCTCTTCCATTATTCCCTGTCTTGTGCGGCTCTTTTGAAATCGGCATATGATGAGCAGCGCACGTCCACCAACAGGTCTTCCAGGTACTCTCGGCGTGGACGTCCCCTAGATTTGTGCCCTCGGTCATACCCTCGGTCATGCAAGAGGCCTTCTTGTCGTATTACATGGCCGATCCATCTTGCACGCTTTTCGGAAAAGGTCCTGAGCAGGTGCCTTCCTCTTTCGATTCTTTGGAGAACCTCCTCATTTGTGATGTGGTCTCTCCAGGAAATTCCTAATAGTCTTCTATAGGACCACATCTCAAAAACCTCAATATTTATATTATTTTTATTTTTATTTTTCTGCTTTACGCGGACGATGCCGTTCTCGTTACGGATAGTGCGGACGAATTGCAAGTCTTGGTGTCGAGAATGTATGAGGTATGCAAGTCAAACGATTTAATGATGAATGTCGGAAAGCTAAAGATGTAAGATTTTGAGAGGGAAGAGCAAATGACAGTTTTTAATATAAGTGTGAACGAAGAGAACTTGGAACGGGTGAGGGAATTTGTGTATTTAGGTAGCATGTTCACAGCGGATGGCCGAACGGATAGTGACGTTGAAAGAAGGGTTGGTGCGGGTAACAATATGAATGGAGCATTAAAAATAGTAATTAGAAACAAGAATTTATCAATGAAGGTGAAAATGACCATTCACAATGGAGTTCTGGTCCCAACCGTTATGTATGAAAGCGAAGCATGGAACTGGCAGAATAAGGATGAGAGCAGAATAAATTCAGTAGAGATGAGGTCCCTAAGACGTATGTGTGATAGAACGATTGTCGACAGAATCTCCAATGCTGATATCAGAAAAGAATGTAGAGCAAAAGAAGGTATTACGAACAAAATTATGAAAGGATCGCTCCGTTGGTTCGGACATATTGAGAGCATTGGTGAAGAAAGAATGGTTAAAAAAGTATATGTTGACGATTTAAATGGAGTACGGAGTCGAGGTAGACCAAGGAAAACATGGCATGACCAAATTAATCTAATTTTAAAGGTTGGTGATGTTAGAAGCCGGAAGAAGCGTCGTGCGTTTATGACTCGCTGTATGAATGTGGACGAAGCTAGAGAGGTGTCAGGATAGAGTAGTGTGGCGGTCCATTCTCTCTGCCTACCCCTGCGGGAAACGGCATGATGGTTTGTTGTTTTTGTTGCACATATTTTTAATTTTGCGACAGCTGTTTCGTCAACTTAAGTTGATATCATCAGGTGTTGCAATCATATACAGATTTACTGTACATTAACTATAAGATCTCGTGTTTATTACGTTTATTCTACTTTTATCCTTCTTTTACCACATCATGCTTCACTGTTTATTTTTTTAAATTAAAACACTTTTTATTTTTTTTAATTAAAGCACTTTTTATTTTTTTAAATTAAAACACTGTTTCTTTTTTCAACTTTTGAGTTTATTTTTCTCAGCATGTTTAGAAGGAAAATATAAATATTCATTATTTTAATTAAATTCTTCAAAACACGTCGAGAAAAATAATCTAAAAATTAATGAAAACAATGTTATATTTTAAAAAAAATCGTCATTATGAAATTCCAGAGCTTTAACGCCTTGTTTATAAATAAAAAACATTATCTTATTTCTTCTTATTATTCTTCTTCTTAGTGTAGGCCTTGTGGCCTGTTTCTTAAGAGGAATTGGCCTCCTGCGAGGTCAACTCCCAGCTGTCTATCCATCTCTTTGGTGGTCTGCCCGAGGGTCGTCTACCTTGGGGCTGGCCGTGCAACACAATGAAGGGGAGTCTGGATGGATCCATTCTCCTCACGTATGCATACCAGTATCTTCTCCTTGGCCTTCCCTACCTAACGATATCATCGACCTCACATATCTCACTTATCTGTGAATTCCTTTTTCACTATTGCAGTGTCTTGCCAGATAAATTTATGAGCATCTTTATTTCTGACACCCTGAGCACGTCTTTTGTGATTGTGATGTCCGCCCTGTACTCGATCCTTGTTAATTCAATGCGTAAAATTAGAATACCGTTTCTTTTCTTGAAATTAGGTACCATTACATTTGCCTGGTATTTTATATTATCGGGACAAGGCCGTTGGTATATTTTTTCCAGCCCTACTCTCGAAATGGGGTGACTTTCCATTTTGATTTTTGTCTAATCCATGACCACGTCGAATTAAGGGATGTGTTCACAGAACCATGCAAAATCCCAGCGGAATTATTCGCCCCTTTTCCGACAATGGGAAAACCTTGTATATAATACGACATGTCCATCTATATAAGGTTACGTATATACATGTTGTATTTCCGCACATTAAAAGCTAATAAAAATAGTAAATTTTAAGCTTTAATTATTTTTTTATTTTTTGTTTTAAGCATTCACTTTGTAGTTATATATTTTAAACGTATAGATATAAAATAATAAAAGACTTTGTGTTGAACCACGATATAGTTGTTATAATTGATGCCAATTAGTTTCGCTTGGATCCAAGCTTCATCAGGCCAGTATAAAAACTTAAGTTATTATATAATATAATTAATTGTATCTCAATAGAGACGAAGATGCAAATTAGAAACAGAATATGGTTGATCAAGGTGTTTACAGGACTTATGACCTGTCATTGGTTGGGTTAAGCACGCGCTTTATGTAATACAGCATTCCCCATTCCACATTTCTTATGATCACCATGTATGACAAACTTTTGGAAGTTGTATATATGTTAATCTCTAATACTACTCTTTACGTGAGAGATTATGCAATCTACATACTAACGCCATCTATGAAGATTTGTGTTTATTGGGCGGTAGCCTTTCACATTGTGTTAATATCTTTTTAACACAATGTGAAAGGCTACCGCCATTAGCGCATTGTTAGAAACCGTCTGGAGATGTTACTTCTATCTATATGCCAAACTTGGACCAGTTATGTTTTTTTAATACTTAAGTAATATCTTTCTATTCCAGAAGCTGAACTAACTAAAGTCAGTCGTAGAAAACAAATAATTATTTAAATATTATGTATTATGCATACAAAAAACGTATTTTGTGATAGTATAGCACTGTCTTTATAATTGTATACTTATTTTATTAATTTGTCGTGTATCTTATGTCTCTCGCTCTTTTAATTATTTTATAATGTATTTTATTTTATTTTCCCTTATGTATGGAAGCGAAGCATGGAAGTAGCAAAAGAAGGATGAAAGTAGAATAAATGCAGTATAAATTAGATCTCTTAGACGAATGTGTGAATACTCTGTGTATGATAGAGTGTCGAATGAAAATATAAGAAGTTAATGCGGTGCGAATGATGGTGTTATGAACAAAATAATGGAAGGATCATTAGGATGGTTTGGACATATGGAAAGAATTAATGAAGAAAGAATGGTAAAAAAATGATATGTTAACGATGTAAATGGAACCAGAAATAGAGGAAGACCGAGGAAAACGTGGCACGATCAAATAAATCAAATATTTAATGTCAGCCATGTGAGGAGTCAGAGAAATCACATGCATGATACGATGTAAGAATGTTGAGGAAGCGAGAGAAATATGTCAGGAAAGAAAAGTGTGGCAGTCAATTCTTTCTGCCTACCCCTTCGGATAGACGGCGTGATGGTTAGTTAGTTAGTTAGTTATTCTGTATTTCACTTCCATGCATAAGGATCGGCACAAGAACACCATTATTCCGCCTGCCATCCGAACTGCCATCTAAGCTTTTTTGGATAGGCTATTGTTTCCGACGCTTTAAGTGCAACATTTACTCTGTAACCAGCCCCAACTCTTCTTTCAATATGCTTCTTCACTCTCCCATCCTTTGTTAACATACTTCCTAAATAAACGAATCGAAATTTATTATTTTTTAAATGTCTTTTTTTTATTTGAAAAAATCTGACATAAATGAAATTTCCTTGAATTGATTTGAAATGTCAACCAGTGCTCGGTCGCAATACGCCTACATAAACCAAAAAATTGATAGGAATTCCGAAACTCACCCTATTCAATAGTATGTGTCACATTCGAATACTAAAATTCTCTCTTTACACTTTCATCGTAAAACAGGGTCACTTTGACGTTAAGGTTAAATTAAATTATAATTTAAAATTAATACGATAAATTTTATCAATACGGATGAAAACGTCTATTTTCTATGGGAATGACAATCGACACGAATGGAACAAGAAATAGATGAATACCGAGGAAAACTTTGATGTCGGCCACGTGAAAAGTCAGAGAAATCGACGCGCGTCCATGACACGATGTATGGGGGGACACGGCGTGATGGGTAGTTAGTTAGTAAGTTACAATTATTTTTAAAAAAATTACACTTAATAATTACACAATTTTTTAAACATTAAATGTTCAAATTTAAAACAAAATTGATTATTTTTGTTAGGGGGTCTGCCACGAGGACGAGTCTCGTGAGGCTGTTTATATTGTGCAATATGAGGGAGTCTGGTGGTGTCCATTTTGACATGACTTCCTTCGCTGTTTATCCAATCTTATAATATCCTCTGCCTTATACGGCTCTCTTAATATGGTGTGTATTTAACCCATTGCGGGTTAATCATTTTTATGGATTAATTGTATTTCAATAGTGACGAAGATGTAAATGTTTTTTTTTAATTGCTTAACCCAACCAAGGTCATAAGTCCTGTAAACGCTTCGACTGCCATATTCTGTTTAAAAAAAAATAACGTCTTCGTCTCTTTTATTAAGATACAATTAAAATTAATTTCTTTAAAGATTTGATTAATTTGGTTTTCCCATGTTTTCCGTGTCTCTCCTCCGTACTCCGTTCACATTGTTATTATAAACATTCATAACCAGTTTTTTTCATCCATGTATAGGTTGGATGGACTTAGTAAATTGAGATGTGACTAAGGTTAGGGTTTCAACGTCCGGGATGGATTATTATTATAATTATTATTATTTTGTTGAAAAAACTCCTTACATCATTACAGCCCGAGTCAAATCGATGTAAATGGTGAAAAAAAAAGAATATCAAAGGAAATATACATAGAACCTTATGAATTGGAATATGCCTATTATTTCCTTGCTGCTTTTATCGTAATTGCATCCAAAGAGGTCTATCTCTTTTGCAACCTCATTTAAAAGACGAATCGCTTTCAATACATGAGAACTTCGAAGCGCCTCTGTGCGACAATTTGGGGCATAAAATAATATATGCCCCTTTGCTCTGCTACAACTATGGGGAACGATTATATTTAGTTCTCTCAGTATTCCTGGATTTTAAATACCTCCGGATAATAGTTTAAAAAAATGCTTACCCAGAAAGATCATTCGACGAGTCTCAAGAGTGTTGAAATCAAATATTCGAACATGTCGGAACCCGTATCGCGTCTCGAATGTGGTCAGGGGGAGATTGCCAGTTTGGATATATTTAAATTAACAAATGAAAATAAATAATAACGGAATTAGCAAATCATCTCATTTAAATAAATCATTTATTTAACAAGGATAACGGCGTTGAAATTTTACATATAAAAATAGAAATATAACTTCAAATAATCTAGAAATTTTGCAAATAAAAAAAGCTATTAAAAACATCAAAGATATAATCAATAATAACTAAGCTTAACTTCTAATCTTAACTTGCCTTTGTTTGAGGGGGAGGGGGTCTTCGGAGATGTAGAGAAGAACGGGGTTGTGGTCGGACGACAGTTCGTCGACCACTTGAAGGGTGTAGGTGCGGATAATATTTCGGTAATAATGATGTCGATGACATCGGGGGAGTGGTGGGGGTTGTGGGGAAGGGGGAGGGTGATAGAGGGGTAGCTTAACTGCAGTATATTTATTTCTATTTGCAGTAATGACCTTGTGTCAACCATTTATTTTATTTCCTGCTTCAACCCTTCCTTCCATCTCTTGTTAAAATGCTTCTTTCATCATCACCAGCCGTCTGTCATCCACTGCTGAATTTAGGCCTCTCCCAAAGCCCGCCACCGCCCCCTATCCATTGCCGCTCCCATCCATCCATGTCCAGCAATCCTCTTCAGATCGTCGGTCCAGATAGGGCCAGCCCACCGCCACTTCAGCCCGCCTATCCGTAGAGCCACCTTTATCACCTTGGTTTGTTGTCGAAAAAAATTCGTTTCTAAATCTGTCCCTCAAGGTTATTCCAAGCATGGCTCTTTCCATGGCGCGCTGGGCAACCTTGAATCTGTAGACTTGACCTTTTGTCAATGTCCACGTCTCCGCTCCGACTGGCAAAGCGCACTGGTTGATGACTTTAGTCTTGAGGCATTGTGGTATTTTGGAAGTGAGAACATGACGTAATTTCCCAAAGGCTGCCCAACTGCATTCTTCGGTCGGCTTCTTTCTCGAAACTGTTTCGTCCCAATTGTATGAAAATGCTTCTTAGATAAATAAATTTAAAGGAGCCCTCAAATTACCCTGTTTTACTTTGTTTATGTAATAAACTAAACATTCACAATCATACATATCCTCCACGGGACAAAGTTCAACAAACTTTAATAATTTCAATACATTTATGGAAATGCGTTTCATCGCCTCGTATTTCCAACGTAAATTTGAACTTTACTTCAACTAAATTTTCGATGCTTTGACATCAACCTAAATTTTGTTAGTATTTATTGAATAAAATCGAGTCAAATACGCCAACATTATTAAATTGTGTACATTTATAAAGCGTGCATGTTACGATATATGAATGTAAAGGAAACTCGAGAGGTATGTCAGGGCAGCAGTATGGCGGTCGACCCTCTTTTCAAATCAAATCAAATCAAATCGGGTTTATTAACTCAAAATACATTCTTTCCTTCCTTGCTAGCCTTCCTCCCTCCACTGCTGGATATAAACCTCTTCCAATTTTCTTCACTCGTCTCTATCCTGTCCCCTCTGTATCCAAGATTTTCCAACCCCTTCGGTCCATCTCATTGGTGGCCTTCCGACACTTCGCCTATTTGCCCATGATCTCCAACTGAGTATCCTGGTTGCCCATCTGTTGCCACCCTGTCTAGCCAAGTGTCCAGCCCATTGCCATTTCAATTTTGCCGATGAAATACCGGTTTGTCCCAAAAGAAAGGTCTACGACATGTGTATACTGTCCATGATGACATACGGCTAGAGACGACAACTCTTACAGCAAAAAGTGTCCACAGGCTCAAGTATATACAGAAATCCATGGAAAGACAGATACTTGGTGTGAGCTTAGGTGACCGATCATGAATGAATGAAGAAATCAGACGCTGCACCAGGGTTGCTGACGTCATGGACCGAGTGGCATAAAAAAAGACATTACAAACAGCAAAATGTTTAAGGCATCTATTGAGTACAGCTAAAATATTATAAAAATACACTTTCGAGTCTGCTCCGAACCAACGCGTAGTATAGGACTCTGAGCACATTGGGATCTCTGAAAACTCTTCCGGTCCGAATGATGAATCTCAACATCCTCAGTGTAATATCACAAATCCTCCCGATATGTGCACGAAAAGATAGCCTACTCTCATAGATGATTCCGAGATTTTTCATCGTAGATACATATGCTATAATAGTAACTGGTTGTTCATTGTGTATCTATGATACACAGTTCTCAATGCTCTAATAAAAGATAGCATAACGCCTTTAGAGACATTGAATTGCATTTTATTATTGTGACTCCAGTTAACAATATTATCAATGTCCCATTGGAGGCGAAAACAGTCGTCAGGATTGTTAATTTATCTTTGCCTACCCCTCCAGAGAAACAGCCTGATGGTAAGTTAGTTACTAGATTATTGAAGTTGCAGTGCACAATAGTGTTCTTGTATCGGCTCTTATGTATAAAAGTAAAGCTTTCAACTAGCAAAAGTAGGAGAAAAGTGGAATAAATGCAGTAGAATTGAGACTTATTAAAAGGATGTGTGATATACATGTATATTATAAAGTGAGAGAAACCAACGTGCGTGCATGACACGATATATGAATTTTTGCGAGAAAAATGTCAGGAAAGAAATGTGTGGCAGTCCATTATTTCTGCCTACCCCTTCTAGGAGTCTTAAATATTGTTAGTTAGTTAGTTTGTTAGTTATGTTGAAGTGGTGTTGAAATATAATAATATTTTCATTTAACTTTTTTTGGTATCTTAATCTTAAGCTCTCCGCTAGTGAGTTTTTTTTTACTTAACTGTTGTTGTTTGTTGTTTTTTTACTTAACTGTTTTTTATTTAATCCGGGGAGTGAGTTCTTGTGGCAAATGGTTGTCACTCTATGAGAAATGTCGAATAACGTCACAAATATTTTGTTGTTCGAATTTTCAGTTTGGTAATGTAGGGAACCACTTTAAATATTTGTAAAAGTACGCGAAAAAGTTAATAGATATCAACAGTAAACATATTTCTTTAAATCAGACTGCGTTTGTACTATAGTCATGGACACGTCGGTGAGTCCATACTCCTTAGAGACTTTTTTCTACTGGACGCGCACGTGGGACCATACTCACGGAGTGGTTAATCTTAGGTTGATTGGCATATACGTATTTAATCGATAATACAACTTAGTTAATTTGCTGTCACAACTAACTAACTAACCATCACGCCGTCTCTCGGAATGGGTACGCAGAATCAATGGACTGCCACACTTTTCTTTCCTGACATACTTCTCTCGATTTCTTCGACATTGAATATTTCATTTATTTGATCGTGTCACGTTTTCCTCGTACCTCGATTTATAATTCCATTTACATCGTTAACACATACTTATTTTAAGCATTCTTTCTTAATTCATTATTTCCATCTGTCTAAATAATCTTAATGTTACATTCATTATTTTTTTCATAATCCTTACATTCGCAGAGCATTCGCTTTTTATATTTTCATTCAACATTCCATTATACATAGATTTTCCACACATTCGTCTAAGAGAAGACCGATTGTTTATAAGAAAAAAAAATATTTAATAGCTCGAAGTTTACTAGAAGTTTTATTTCATTTTATGATATGATTTTACTTTTTATTGGAATCACAATTATATTTTTGGAACAATGGCGTATAAATATCTTCTAGAAGTGGAAAAATTCTCCGAGATTTTGTCCATGTCGTTGAGAATAGAAAAACTTGTGAAATAAAGGACATTGTTCAGTGGAGTAGATCCAGAGAAGAAAGACTATGTAGCATGTAGCTAGGATGGATAGAGACAAAAAATAACCATCACGACGTTTTCCTGGAAGGCAGAGAGAATTTGCTACGAAAATATTCTATCCTGACACTTTATAGCTGGATAGAGAATTGTGGCGATCCATTAACTCTGCCTAATCTTTCGGGGAAACGGAATTAGGTTTTTTATATGGATATAACAGGTTTTGATAGGAATGTCAACTAAGAGCTGAAGGAAAAGCCGGACCTCATAATGGTGGAGACCATTTTTTTGCGGATAAAAAAGGATGAGTTCACACTTACCCATTCTTAACTATCTAACTATCTAACTAACTAACTAACCATCACGCTGTTTCCCCAGAGGGGTAAGCAGAGAGAATGGATCGCCACATTGTTCTATCCTGGCATAATTCTCGCGTCTGTTCTACATTCAATCTCAAATGCTGATATAAGAAAGGAATGAAGAGCGGATGAAGGTATTAGACAAAAATTATGAAAGGATCATTGCGTTGGTTCGGACATATGGAGCACATGGATGGAGAAATAATGGTTAAGAAAGTGTACGTTAATGATCTAAATGGAGTACGAAGTTGAGGCAGACCGAGGAAAACATGGCATGACCGCATTAATCCATTTTTAAAGGTTGATCGTGAAAGTCGGAAGAATCGACGTGCATGTATGACTCGCTGTGTGAATGTGGAGGAATCTAGAAGGGTGTGCCAGGATAGAGTAGTGTGGCGGTCCATTCTCTCTGCATTTTACTGCTGGGAAACTGCGTGATGGTTTTTGTTTGTTTGTTTATATTTGTTATGAATATTAAGAAAAAAATTAAAAATTTAATTTGATTTTATCATCTTAGGAAACATAATTCTGTGTCACAGATCGTCAGATCTATAAAAAGAAAAATAAGAAAAGGATACTTGAATAATTCCATCATTGTGAAAAAAACATTAAATGGAATGAAACAAATTTAAATTTCATTTTGTTATTTTGCTTCAAACAAAAGAGAATAGAATTCATTCCGAATTGGTGGGTACGGTTCACAAAGCACTATTATTTTTAATAAACACACATCACTGTGACGTAACAGGCAATGATTCTCCTTTTGTCTTCGAATTAAAGCGAAATTTTCACTTGAATTTGCTAGCTCGGGGGCATTGTACGATTTAGGGGTGTCCTGTAGCCAGATTAAACGAATACAGAAAATCGAATAACTAACTAACAATCACGCCGTCTCCCCGAAAGAGTATGCAGAACGAATGGACTGCCATCTTTTTCTTTCCTGACATATTTCTCTCGCTTCCTCAACATTTCGACATATTTGGATTCCTTCTGAAATGTATGATTTTTTGGTCTCATGTTGTTTTATCTTATCTTTGTAACACCGTTTTGTATCCAAATGAGTCGCCTAAATGATTTTTGTTTGTAATGTCTCATTTATGTATCGTGTATAAATAAATAAATAAATAAACATTCATACATCGTGTCATGCACGTGCCTCAATTTCTCTGACTTCTCACGTGGCCTACATTCAATATTTTTTTTATTTGATCGTGCCGCGTTTTCCTTGGTCTACCTCTATTTCTAGTTCCATTTACATCGTTAACATATACTTTTTTACCATTATTACTTCATTCATTCTTTCCATGTGTCAAAACCATCTTAATGATCCTTTCATTATTTTGTTCATAACACCATCATTCGCACCGCATCCACTTTTTATATTTGCATTTGACACTCTATCATAAACAGATTTACCACACATTGATCTTAGATATCTTATTTCTACTACATTTATTCTACTTTCATCCTTCTTTTGCCAGTTTAATGCTCCACTTCCATATATAAGGGTCGGCACAAGAACACCACTATGCACTGCCATTTTTGGATTGGCTTTTGTTTGTGATGACAACTTTAAGTGCACCATTTATTCTATTGCCTGCCTTACCCGAAGATCTATCCCGAAAATTCCCAATTAAGAGAGTCTATCCCAAAAATAATTGGGAAATGACAAGGAGAGAAGAAAGTTTTTTTTTTTAAATATTTTAAATCAAATTAAAGCAAATTTACTTTTTAATGTTAAAGCCATATCACCCTACTTTGTTCAATTGGGATGTGATATTCCAGCCATCTCTAGTGGACCAACGACCATAACGTTTCTTGGATACGTCTTTATCTTACTTTTCACTAGGGAATATGATTATGCGAGTAAATCGTTCGCTATGCGTTTAATGAGCCAGAATGAAGTATAAGAGAGGGTGCAAGGAGTACTAGAGACTCGAGAAAAATATCCACGAAGATCGCACTTAACCCCTTTTCGTAATACACTTTCGAATTAATCCCAGTTTCAACGACAAGTTTTTGGCTGTATACAGGGCAAATATATAATATTTCTTGCAAGTATAACGAATAAAATTTACATTTTGAATTATACTGGTGTATAATATATTATACAATAAAAAACATGCAATCAATTGTTAAATGTATTGTGTGAAAATATGTTAAGCATATATAAAATAATATAATTGTTAATAATAGTTAATTGTGACACGTAATACGTTTGTACTGTTTTGCTGTTAAATTATATTCGTTTTTTTCGTTTTTATAAAGAATTTTGACAGGTGTAAAAATATATTTTTCATTTGTTCCAATGACAATTTGAATAATTTCTTCAATATTATTTTAAAGTTCTTGCTGGTTTAGTACCTAATTACAGCTAATTTAAAAAACGGTGGATACGTGTAACATAAATTAAACAAACACAAAAGTCCGGATCGTCCTTGTCAACATGTGCAACATCGAAAAAAACATTATGTGTTATTACATTAGTGCTAAATTAAAAACGGTGGATTCGTGGAACATAAATTAAACAAACAATATGTGCACCATCTAAAAAGAACATTTTTTGTTAAATTATTTTTTTTTTGTTATTTTATTTTATATCATTGTCTTTTATATTATTTGTTTAAGATTTATTTTGTGGGTGTTGGACGATCGAAGTGTGCGCGGGAGATGCCTATTGGTGGCGATGAGGTTCGCAACCCATCCCACCGCGTCTCCCGCGGAGCGAAAAGAGAAGGATGGAGTGCCGCATCAGTAAAAGTGTACTGTCCATTCTTTCTGCCTACCCTTTCGGGGAGACGGTGTGATGGTTATTTAGTTAGTTATATAAAATAATACAAATTAAATATTAAATCAAATAAAATCCATTTATTTTCACAAAATATATTGCAAACAACAATTATAGTTTAAGGCATCTGTTGAGAACATATAAAATATAATAAACTTTTGTATGAAGCACTTAATTTGTGGTGTGACATTATTTAACTAACTAACTAACTAACCATCACGCCGTTTCCCCGAAAGGGTAGACAGAAAGAATGGACTGCAACACTTTAATCGATGCTGCACTCCATTCTTCTCTTTTCGCCAACGCGAGAGACGCGGTGTGATGGGTTGCGAACCTCATCGCCACCAATAGGCATCTCCCGCGCACACTTCAGTCATTCAACTTCTACATAATAAATCTAAAACAATTTATACAAAAAACAATGATATAAAATAAAATAACACATAAAAATAATTTAACACATAATGTTCTTTTAGATGGTGCACTTGTCGTCAGCTGGACGAGCCGGACATTTGTGTTTATTTAATGTTTTATTCCACTGTTTTCATTTTAATTAGGCACTTAAAACAATCCAACACCAGCAAAAACTTGAAAATTTGATTGAAGAATTTATTCAAATTGTCATTGGAACAAATGAAAAATTTATTTTTACACCTGTCAAAATTATTTTTATAAACGAACAAACTTGTATTATTTTAACATCAGAAGAGTGAAAACGTATTTCGTGTCACAAATAACTATCACAAAGTGTGGCAACAATCAAATTGACCAAAACAATTCACTTATACAAGAAATATCTCCAAATTGACAGGAGCACCACATGAATCAAACCATTTTTAAAAAATCAGAACCAGTATTAATTAAATTATTTAATTAAACAATAATACACTGTTTTGGTAACACCAACTGGTTTTGCTCCCGCCGAAAGGTTAACCACCTGAGGACAACTGTGAAGGGCAGTCTTCCTCGGATATGAGGGACAGACAATGATGATGATTCGGAAGGAAAATAAATATTTTAAATCTAACATTTTGGTGAACATTGTAATTCCTACTTCCTGGACTGACTAGTCTCATTATTAAGTAAGTTTAATTTTTCCAACCTCGGTTAGGAAATTAAGTGATTGATGATGAAATTAAAACGTTGGTTGGCCTAATTACCCCTCCCAGTAAACCCTCCCCCTTTTAACCACCTTCGGCAAACTTTTTGTTCCTTTTTTGAATTTCCCGCCCGGAGCCGTTTTTTTATTGTTTTTTCCTGCCGACGACTAAGTAAACGTGAAATGGCTTAATACGAACAAAATTTACTGTTCACGCTATTGTTTCGATTTTTAACATGGTTTCAGAATTAACGAAAACAAAATTTATATTATTTTTATGTATTATTATGGGGAAAAGTACCACCTTCTCCAACTGATATTGGAGGGGAAAATTAAGGGACCCCAAGGGCCCGGAAGGAGACAAATGTCCTGGCTGCGAAACGTGAGGGAGTGGACCGGCATCCGAAGTGTAGAGGAGTTGTTCCGAGCGGCGCAGGACAGGGACAGGTTCGCCGAGGTGATCGCCAACGTTGGGGGGACCCGACAGGGCACTTGAAGAAGAAGAAGATATAAACAATAGAATGGTTACAGAGTTAGGACTCCGGTTGTTACAAGGGTTGCCTTTTAAGTTTTTACAAAAAGTGAAACAGAAACAAACAATTTGGGAAAAAAGTGTTTTATTGCTTTTCGAAATATTCTACTTTTAGGTCAATACATTTTTGCATACGAGTACGTTAAAACCAATTCTGGAAACATTTTCTCCACTCTGAAGCTGATATTGTAGAAACATGGTTTTGAAAGTCTTCAACAGCTTCTTGAGATGATGAAAATCGCTGTCCACACATCTTTTGTTTGACAGTGGGGAACAAGAAAAGGTCATTAAGCGATAAATCAGATGAATACGGGCAATGAGACATTGATTTGATTTTTTTTCACCTTCAAATATTCAGTTGTTTGACGTGCTTTATGGGAGCTGGCATTGTCATGATGAAGAGTGATGCCACGTTTTTTGTTGTTTCTCCTTAGTTCATCGAAGACCGTTGGCAAACAAATTGTTATATACCATTCAGCATTAACAGTTCTTCGATCCTCTCAAGGAAGGGTTGCGACGTGTCCAGTACAACCGAAGAAACAAGCGAATATTTTCTGTAAGTGCTCCGTGAACGAACAACTTAAGTGGGATTGGGTTCATCGTCAAATACCCAAACAGTTGACTGTTTGATTTCAGGTTCGTATGGATATATCCAAGTTTCGTCTCCTGTAACAATGTTGTATACGGATTTTGAACGTCCTCGGTCGAATTTTTTCAACATTTCGTGACAGCAATCAACACGAGCCACGAGAAAAAACAACATAAAATAAAACGTAATTAAAGTATTAACAATTAGGTCGCCAGTCTTCGCTCCACTAAAGAACACCAAGGAGTTTGTCTACCTCGGGAGCAAAATAAGATGGGACGGTCGGTGTAAGAGTGAGGTCGACAGCCGTATACATCAGGCTAGGCTTGCATTTAATAAAAGGTCAAAGATAGTAGAATTGAGTAGTATAGACCTAAAACTGAGAATACTCCTCATCAAGACCTATGTATGGAGTATCATGATCAAATCAAATCAAATCAATCAAATCAGTTTATTTTCTCAAAAGACATTACAAACATTTTTTATAGTTTAAGGCATCTATTGAGAACAGGTAAAACATAAGGAATATATAATACCAGGAACGCATGAGAGATGGTTCGACATTAGGAATACAAAATACTCTCCAAAGTCAAGAGTATTTGTCTTCTGAATGTACTTTCACGAATATGAAAGACATCGATATCCGAAGCGATCATGTTCAGCAGTTTGATTGCTCTCCCCACCGGCATCACCAGAGGCAGGTTGGTTCTGCATGCTGGGAGATAAAACAGTCTGTGCTGACGCTGTCGAAGACAGCCATCCGGAACATAAAATGGATAGCCTCCAAGATCACGGAGTTCTCAAAGAATCCCCTGATAAGTCTGAAGAAATGGGTAAGTGTGCACCCATCCCTTCTTATCTGTAAACTATTGGTCCCCAGCATGCCCAAGAGGAATGCAGTGGGATAAAGCCACGGATAGCTACCAAACTCCCTCATGTAGAGATATCTCAGAAATCTTTTCTGAACCCTCTCTAACATGAGCGAGTATCTCGCCTCGTGGGGACTCCATATCACCGAGCCACACTCGAGCCGGCTCCGGACCAATGAGTTGTACAAAATTCGCAAAACATAGGGATTCTTGAAAACTCTACCAGTTCGGAGAATAAATCCCAACATTTTCAGTGCAACTCCACATATTCTCTCGATGTGAGCATGGAAAGTCAGCCTACTTTCATAAACGATACCAAGATCCTTTATCGTTGAAACACGCTTAAGTTGCTGGTTATCCATTGTGTATCTGTAATAAACAGTACGCAATGCTCTCGTAAAAGATAAAATTACGCATTTAGAGATATTGAAATAAATTTGATTGGTTTTACTCCAGCGGACGATATTATTTATATCTGACTGGAGATGGAGGCAATCTTCGGGGCTTTTTATCTCAAGGAATAATTTAAGATCATCTGCAAATAAAAGAAATCGCGAAAATTGTATAACCCTCGCGACATCATTAATGAAGATGGTGAAGAGGAGTGGACCAAGGTTTGAGCCCTGTGGCACTCCGGAATATACGGGAAAAAGTGCAGATTGAAATATACCGTATGAGGCAAACTGTTTCCTCTCCCTCAGGTAGCTAATAAAAAATAAAACCAACTTAGAAGAGAAACCAATTTCCGACAGCTTTCGCAGAAGTACATCATGGTTGACGGTATCAAAGGCTTGATGTACGGCTACGAGACATGGTGCCTATCCGAAAGAGATAAACGGATACTAGAGGCTTTTAAGATGTAGTCCTATAGAAGACTATTAGGAATTTCCTGGAGAGACCACATTACAAATGAGGAGGTTCTCCAAAGAATCGAAAGAGGAAGGCACCTAATCAGGACCTTGTCCGAAAGGCGTGCAAGATGGATCGGCCATGTAATACGACAAGAAGGCCTCTTGCATGCCATAATGGAGGGTATGACCGAGGGAACAAACTCTAGGGGATGCCCACGCCGAGAGTACCTGGAGGACCTGTAGGTGGACGTGCGCTGCTCATCATATGCAGATTTCAAAAGAGCCGCACAAGACAGGGAAGAATTGCTACAAACCAATCTCAGGATTGAAACCAGAGAGAGATATATGATACGATTATTAATATCGGCGTATCCTTACGGCGTTGATGAGACCATAGTATATATCAATATTTTTTATTGTGCTTTTATTATTATTTTGAACCCTTTTAAATATTTTGTTTTACTTTTTCTTCTTTTGACAGTTCCATGTTTCACTTCTATACAGAGGGGTCGGTTCAAGAACACAATAAGTGTCAAAATTTGTTACGAATGTTAAGCGATGCAATGACATTTCTTTACTTATATACAATAATAATCGTACCCCTAAATCATTAATTAATAGTTGATTAGTTATAAGAAACAGCTGAAAGAAGAAGTAAACCCGGAGGACCTGTTGGTGGACGTGCGCTGCTCATCATATGCAGATTTCAAAAGAGCCGCACAAGACAGGGAAGAATGGAAGAGAAGAATAGGGGAAATTGCTGCAAACCTGTGGGTGTACTCCCATAGAAGCCCAGAAGCCTAGCTTGCGTAAGAAATTTTTAATCAAACCCCCCAAATCTAAGTAATCATGCCCCCGCATAAACCAACAACCCACTCAATCACTCTCCAACAATGTTACCATCAAACGTAAGAGGAATAGCCACAAGAGCTGAACCTCTCTAAGCCAGAAGAGGTTTCGATTTAAGATTTCTTACGCAAGCCGGGGTTCTGGCCTTCTATGGGAGTACCACCACTTTGCAAACCAATCCCAGGATTGAAACAAGAGATAAAGATAATTACGTCGCCAGTCTTCATACGTCCTTAGCATCACAAGAATAAGAAGAATTCCTTCGTTGTTGTCAGCGGAGTCATGTTGAACCCAGGACAAATTGCCTAATACGATCGTAATCTTTTTGAAAGGTTAGTATTCTTGCTCAAAGAAGCAATTTAATCACCCCGGGGCTGTAATTTAAGAGTATAATTTATAACGGACACTTTTTTGAGAGTGTAAAAATGAGTAATATTAAAGTCGGGTCGTTTTACACAAAGGGTCAACATTCCTAGGTGAAGTAGAATAATTAACGGCGATTTATCAAGTGTTAAGCCGCCGGAGCTTTTATCACGGCTCGATAGATGGCGTTCTATTATTTGAATAAATTTAATGGCTACTCTCATTTCTACGTGGTACCCCTTTAAAAATAATACTGTTTGAAGTTTATGTCTTCAAGAAAACGCTTTTTTTTAAATAAAATTAATCAAATAAAAGTATTATTTCTTCTATGTTCGCCATACTTTGTGTTGTAGATGTTTTATCTGTCTTTTTCTATTTTATATACTTTTTATATACAACACTAACTTTATAAAAAATATATTAAATATCAGACATGTTTCGAACTACCTGGTTCTTCCTCGGTGATGTTATAAAGATATTTAAAATATTATAACATTGTTTACAAATATTATCAGTTTTTTTTAAACACAATATGTAGAAATAAATTGTTTCAGACGATATATAGTACTTCTATGTTCGCCATAACTTTTGTTGTGCATGTTTAATATTTATTTTTTATATACTTTGTAAACAACACTCACATTTATTAAAAAAAATATATATTATCATGTTTCGTACTAACCAGCTCTTCATCAGTGATATTATATAAATATGTAACTTTTTCAAAATTTCTTTAATATTATATCGACCGGTTTCGGCAGCTTGCTGCCATATGCCTATCCAGAAGATGGCACTGGATATGTTTCAAATGAGCTATGTCTTTAACCCTTAACGTACCGTGTTCAAAACAAAACGCTCGCTCCCATGTGGTAAATTCAGTTTACCGCTAACTTTATCTAAATATCAAGCATATGACTCGATGAATCAAAATTTAATTTATGTCATCTTGTAGGGAATTTCATTGGAAATAGATCGATATCTATAACATACATGGATTATTTGAAAAACATATAATTATTAATTTTTTTCTGGAACCATGCGATTTCTGATATGGAATGCGTCACAGCATATGAGCAAACTGACACCAAGTATGAACTTGTCTCGCTCTGCCGCGCCGCGCCGCGGCGGGGCGAGACAAGTTTTACGTATGATAAAGGCACCTAGGCAAAATGTATAGTACGTTCAAGACAACGAGTACGTATTAATATTTGTCCCTTTTGGTAAAGTGTTAATATTTTCACAGTTCTGATATTATTAAGTTGCGTGCTGCGTTTCCGTCCACAGTCGGTATTATTACGTACCTATGAGAAAAGGCCAAACATATAATTTATAATACGTTCAAAACAGCGAGTAAGTATTTGTCACTTTTGATAAAGTTGTAAATATTAGCAAAACAAATTCTACCTTAACACGAATGAAGGTGAGGGCAGTCTTAAAAATTTTTTTTTTTTGGGATGAAGGAAGTAATTTTTTGCTTTTTTTTTATTACGAAATATTGAGAACACTTCAATGGAGGATCACATTTTTTTTTATAATATTAGGGTCCATAGGTTTTAAGAAAATCAACTTTAAATTGGCAGTGGAAACTCAATTGACCACATGGCAACGCGACGGTTAAAGGAGCATACAGGCTGATGCTGAAAGTTCCAATCGCAAACAAAAGCCTATAAAAAAATCTAAGATGACGGTGCATAGTGATGTATGTAATTAATTTGAATAATCATGACGATACAAAATTTAGGAGAAATTCCAACACTTACGACTCTATGAGAATACGAATACTTCTTGAATAGACTGCGAATTTTTATTATTTAAGAAGTTCTGCGTCACATAATAAAATGTGTGTAAATACTTACTTAGGCACACCTAATATTATGTAACAAACTTTCACATAACTCGAGAAGGGTCCGAGTGCCACATTTAGGGCTGTATTACAAAATTTATCTCAAACTCGTTTAACCCTCCCTTTACGGTGCTATGTAGCTAGTACACATTTACTGTATAATTTTTTTATTAAACTCTAAGGCATTAACACTGTGGAATTCTATAGTAATATACTCGTACTTAGGAAATTGAATATAACTTTGTTTAATCCACACAATATTAAAAAAAAATATTTTAAAAAACACCACATGTTTCAAATAAAGAGTGATATAAAAAACGCATTTAAAATTAGACAAAATAATTTAAATTTAAAAATAAACCTGGGTTATTTGATATAAGTACTAAAATTTAAATTATTGTATCGAATTTGATATGCGTTTTTTATATAGTATTTCATTGTTTAGCTTTTATGATGTTTTTACACCTGATGATGGAGGTATTCTCTGAAACATGTAGTGTTTTTAAATATTATTTTAGTGTTTTGTGGATTAAAGAAAGTTATATTAATTTCCTAAGTATGTTATAATTTTTATTTATTTATTCATATTTTACACAAATGCGACATAACAAAGAAAAATTATTAATGTGACTATTTTTAATACAAAACAGTTTACCAAGAATTCAATAACTTTATACTAACAGTAAAACTAAGAAATTACATATAACAGAATGCTTTCAAATATGTCGACGTCAGTGAAGCAGTACTTTTTCCAGAATTGAAAATATATTTTTTATGAACACATCCTCACTGACACTAAAATTGCACAAATTCGAGATGATTAAATTCAACGTCAGAATTGTTTATTCTACTGGCATCACCAAAGGCAAAATTGTTCTGTGTGACAGAATAAGTGTTTATTTTTTTGCGGAAATATCTGCAAAAAAATTGCATTATATTTCAGTAATTTTGCGGAAAAGATGAACAAAACGGAAAAATACAATTTTTTGGAGTTGACGGGTTTTTAGCGATATATTACACAATATGACTCGCTAACTTGCTGTATGAATGTGGAGGAAACTACAGAGGTATGTCAGAATAGAGTAGTGTGGCGGTCCATTCTCTCTGCCTACTCCTGCGAAGAAGCGGCGTGATGGTTTGTTGTTGTTGTTGTTGTTATACAAAACAATGGAAAAGTTTGCATATAACGCTATTCATTTGTTATTATTATTATTTTTTTATATTATTATTTTGTTGAATCGCTCTTTACATCATGACAGCATGAGCCAAATCAATGTTAAGGGTATTATAGCTATCATAGTGACTCTCGTGACATGTGATAGGCAGCTAATCTATCGCTATTTTTTTGTCACGTGAATTCTATACCAGACCAGAGACAGTGTGACAATCAAACTGCCCTCGCCGGTAATCGAACCCGGAAACTTCGAGTTGGCAGTCAATGCACATACACTAATTACAATATAAATTATTTCAATAAAATGCCAAGTTATACTAAGTAGGAGCGGTGTTTTGTAATATGACCCTCAGAGAAAAATTTTCTTTGAGAGGAAAAACTTTATGAACGATAAGTAAAACTCTGGAAAAGTCTGGATATGCACCTCGTTATAGGACCTCGTCGTTTTTCTTGGACGAGATAGGAAAAAAGGACTCGTGTTCAAATCGTAAATTGTGTCACAGTTAGTTATGAAAATACTTTTGAAGGTGAGTTTTTATTGCTTTCTTTGCCTGCTTTTGTGAAAATTCCTACCTCACCCGACTTACCAAAGCTTCCAATCCCTAACCTAGCATTTCTAAAAGTTTGCGCGCACTTTTTCTTGTGAAACGAAATTTGTCGAATTCTACTTTTATTAAACAGACATTTAATATATCAATAACTTCAACGAGCAAAAAAACTTACACTTATCACAGATACGTATCAGATGGTTCTCATCCTTCTTTGGTGTATTTTAAAAGTTTTATAAAATTACTATCTAACTAACTAACTAATCATCACGCCGTTGTGTAATGATATTAAAATCATTTTTAGATACCATTGTATTTAAACAACACTTTTTCACATTTCACAAACATGTTTCGGGCTACAGGTGTCCTTCCTCAGTGTAATGGTTTTAACTAAATTATATCAAATTTTAATGAAAATAAATTTTTATATTGAGCAAAAGCGTATGTGGGTTAAAACACGTTTGTGAAAATGCATGTTTAAAAAAAAACTAACATTTCTAAAATACGCGATAATGCCTTAGCATGGCGAAACATGTCATACACATTTTCACTTATTTAAATGATTAAATACTCGTACGGAGTTTCACATCATTGTTCGTGAGTAATAAAAAAATTTATAATAACAACATCGAACATTGCATTAAATAATTAATTATTAAAACAGACGTTTTCTAGAAGTTTTATTATTTTATATTTTACGTGAATGATATGTTTCACCTGCTATTATGAAATGTTATTTGTCTCATTCACAAAATATGATAAAACTTCTAGAAAACAGACGTTTTCATTCATATTAATTATTTAATATGGAGTTTTACATGACTGTTCAAAAAGCAATAAATATAATTACATTGTAGTAATAAAAATATTATTTAATATTAACGTTAAATTGTTAGCGTTGTTTTTTTCGTAAGTGGATACTTGCATTTTACTATTAAAGATACTTGATTTTTTCTGATATTTATGACACGAAAAAATCAAATCAAATCCTTACAAAGAGCATAAATGTTGAGGGCATCTATTGAGTACAGGTCATAATATAAAAATGTAAAAGGTTAAAGGTAAAAGGATCATAATATAAAAAGGCAAAAGGCTGGATGTCGTTAAGAAAGAGTACGAGAATATTTTTAATACAAGAGAATAAAAGAGGAAGAGTTCGAATAAAGTAATTCGAAATGCACACGATGTAGATACCCGAGAATGTGTCTGGATTAGTTTGAATGTTGTTATGATTATTGTTGTATGACAGGAGTATAGAAAACAAAAAGAGTACAATTCAGTGCTGTTTATTGTAAAAAAATGACGTGTGTGATATTAAAAATATTTAAACTGTTAAATTAAAAAAAGTAGTTTTATGTATCACAATTGTATTTTTATTTTACACGATAACTGTTTCGTCAAACTATGTTGACATCATCAGGTGTTACAATAATATATCAAATGTCAAATTTTTGTGATTTTTCGAACCTTTATGTGTATTTGTTCCTCTTCTTCTTCTTCCTCAGCCTATTCCTGTCCACTCCTGGACAAAGGCTTTCTCCGTTCGCTTTCTTGTCACTCTGTCCTATTCAGACTGCATCCTGGTTATCCCAACGTGTCTGTTCAGATCATCTTTCCACCGTAGTTGCGGGCACCCTGCACTTCTCTTCGCCGTCCACGGTCTCCAAGTCAGCAGTCTTCTTGTTAACTATTTGTTTCTATGTCAACATAAAGATTCAAAAATGACGAAAATTTGACATTTGATATATTATTGTAACACCTGATGATGTCAACATAGGTTGACGAAACAGCTGTAGCGTAAAATAAAAATACAATTGTGATACATAAAACAACGTTTTTTTTTAACAGTTTATAATGTTATAGTATCATAGTATTTCGGCCAAAACAATGGACTATTTTAACAATATTTACATTAAACGTTATAACTTAGTTTTTAAATAGTATGAAATCTTTACTACCGTGGACAAGTTTAAATTAATTTGGAGAATTCATTACCAATATACCTTATTTTCCTCGTATATATTTTACCCATGTTTTGTGCAGTACAAAAATAATAAAGAATATTTCATAAATAACGTTCGAAGGTTTTCATTTACCGGTGTCATTAGCCTTGGATCTATTAAATTTTTTCCCTATTTTTTGGGGAAACAAAACAGCTCAGTTCCCCACAGATGTGGTCCAGGGAGCGGTCTGACGGTTTTTGAATTTATCAGGCTCCGCGCCATTATGAGGTCCAGTGTCTATAAAGAATTAATGGCCCCGTGGATGCCATTGACAGAATTTCAAAGCATTCAGATTTCATACAAATAATAAGCGAACCGTAATAGGTAAATTCGAGAATGGAGATAATAACGAAAAAAAATCCTTTACAATACACGTTCAAGCCAATAGATTTTCAAGCCAATATTATTTATAGTATTTTTAAAATATACACAGGATTATTGGTTGTTGAACCTATTCCTTCTAGGAGGTTAAGAGGGAGGTTAATACCATTGAAATATGTCATGTTAGTCTTTATGTAAAACTGAACCATTTTTAAGATTAAAAAAATTTCTTTTAACACTGGTGGTTAACAATTTTTTTTTTCTAAGTCTGTCTGGAAACATCACACATTTTAATTGACCAACTTCAAAAAAAGGGGGTTTAAAAAAAACATCACTGAAACATTTACGTTTTTAAACTAAATATCGTTTTAACACAGAAATCAACATTTACTAGAAATGAGTAGAAAATCTTCTAATTTCTTCTTCTTCTTCTTCTTCGATGGCCCTACAGCCCATATCGAGCCTTAGCCTCCAGTATTCTTCGCCTCCAACTCCTCCTGTCCTCCGCTTCGACCCTCCAATCTGACACTCTTAACAATCTTGCTCCATCTCTCCCAACTTCATCCTCCCATCGCAGCCTTAGTCGTCCAATTGGTCTTCTACCACCTGGGTGCCACTCCAGCAATCTTTTTGGGGTTCGCGATGACGGCATCCTCTGCACGTGACCGGCCAATCTCAGTCTATTCAGTCTGACCTGTGTGGAGAGACTGGAAGCTTTGTAAATATTGTACAGCTCGTCATTATGCCGCACTCTCCAGCCTTCACCGTCATTCACAGGCCCCAGAATTCTGCGCAGCACCCTTCTCTCAAAAGTATCCAGTCGCTCTGCAGATTTCGCTGTCATTGTCCACGCCTCACACCCATAGGTCACTACTGTTCGGATGATTGTTTTATACAGGGTGATTTTGGTTTTCCAGTGTACGTTTCTTGATTTGAGCGCTGGTAGTAGAGAGAAGAATGTTTTGTTACCAATTGTGATTCTTCTTTCGATTTCCTTGTGATCTTCGTTTTCTTTTGTTATAGACGAACCCAGGTAAGTGAAGTCCTCCACCATCTTAAAGTTGTATCTGTCCTTGAATCTGATGGTTCGCCTCGAGTTATGGGTTGCATTCCTGGTTTGTTTCATTATTTGTGTCTTTTCTTCGTTTATCTCTAAACCCACCTCCTTGGCTGCTGTCTCTAAAGGCTCAAATACTTGATATATGGCTCAAATACTTGATATACTCAAATATATGGCTGCTAAGGATCTTCCTACAATGTTAAGGTTATCTGCATATCCTATGATCTAGCTGCTATGAAAGTATGTGTTGGGATTCGTGTTAAGGTGGTAAGTTTTCCTTATGGAATATTCCAAACTCAGGTTAAAAAGTGTTGGGGCTAAACCATCACCTTGTTTGAGGCCCTGTGATACCATGAATTCATCTTTGAACTCTCCTCCTATCTTGACTCTACATTTTGTATTATCCATGGTTGCTTTTACCAGTCTTACTAACTTCGTAGGGATTTTGAAGTTCAATAGTACATCATACAGTTTCTCTCTACTGATACTATCATAAGCCTGTTTGAAGTCAATGAACAGCTGATATACATCGACGTCAAATTCCCAGCATTTTGCTAGGATCTGCCTTGCTGTGAACAATTGATCACTTGTTGATCTGTTCCTCCTGAACCCAGCCTGATACTCTCCGATGATGTTTTCTGCAAAGTGTTCCATTCTGTTTTTAAGTATTGTGGTAAAGATTTTGTATGATGTACTCAAAAGTGAGATGCCTCTGTGATTCTCGCATTTCAGCTTGTCTCCCTTTTTGTGGATTGGACATATTATACTCATCTGCCAATCTTCAGGGATATGTTCTAGGTTCCATATTTTTGTTATAATTGTGTGGATCAACTTATGGAGATGATCATTTCCATACTTCAGTAGCTCAGATGGTATATTATCCACTCCCGGTGCTTTATTGTTTTTTAATTTCCTAATTACTAATTTCACTTCTGTGATTGTGGGAGGATTTACTTCGTAATCATTTTCTGTGGGTACCTCGGTTATTTCATTTTCGGAACTTGTTTTTGGGTTAAGTAGATGTTGGAAGTATTGCTTCCATCTGTCTTTGATCTTCTCTGAATCCGCTATGATGTCTCCAGCAGCGTCCCTACATAAGCTTGTATTTGGTTTGAACCCCTTCTTAAAAACGTTGACTGCTTTATAGGCTTCTCTTGTGTTGTTTTCAACAAAGTCCTGTTCCATTTTCAGCAATATATTATTCATGTATGCTCTTTTTTTAGTTTTCAGTATTTTGTTGGTCTCCCTTCTGGCTTCTTCGTAAGCCTGTCTCTTGAGTATTGTACCTTGCTCTATGTATATTTTTTGAAGTTTATTTTTGATTTCTATTTTGTCCTTGCATTCATCATCAAACCACGGATTTTTGGCTCGCCTAGGTCTGTTGCCTATACCTGTTTCGGCTGCATTTAAAACTGCATTTTTAACCTTATCCCAATCTTCTTCCATGGTTTCTTGAGATATCGCTTGGTCTAATTCGTTTGGGAGATGTTCTATGAGCGCATTGTGGTATCTCTCTAGACCTTCGGGTGTTTTGAGTGCATCAGTATTGAATTTCATTACATCCTGTTGTCTTGTCGTTTTGTAATTTGAGATGCGACTCCTATATGTTGCTACTACCATGTAATGGTCTGAATCACAATTTGCACCTCTGTATGTTCTCACGTTCATGATATTTGAGGCCCCTCTTTTTTCTATTAATAAGTGATCGATTTGGTTATGGTGTCTGCCATTTGGAGAGGTCCACGTCCACTTGTATATGTCTTTCCTAGGTAACTGTGTGGATGATATGACCATATTCCTGGACCCAGCAAAATCTATGACTCGGAACCCATTGTTATTACTATCCACATGTAGGCTGTGTCTTCCTGTAATATGTTGGTGTGCTGTGTCTCGACCTATTTTCGCATTGAAATCACCTATAACAATTTTTATATCGTTCGAGGGCATTGAGTCAAAAACATGTTCCAATTTATGATAAAAAGTGTCCTTAATTGCATCATCCTTATCTTCAGTCTCTGCATGCACGTTTATCATTGAAACGTTAAAGAATCTGGTTTTAATACGGAGAACACATATTCGCTCGTTTATAGGCCTGAAACCAATAATACTGTTTTTCACATTTTCGTCCACTATAAACGCAACCCCGAGTTGATGGTGCTTCTTGCTACCGCTGTGTAGAACCGTGTGAGTTGTGGTGTCAAACGTCTCACTGTTCAGCCACCTTGTTTCCTGCACCGCCATTATTTGTACCTTATACTTCTTCATCTCTGCAGTTAGCTCTCTAAGAGCTCCACTTCTATTCAGCGTTCTAACATTCCAAGTGCCAATTCGTATGTCCATATTTCGTTTGCCGGGTCTAGTCCGAGTTCCAGTCCTTGTCCGAGGCTCTGCGTCTGGTTTCGTAATCATTGCTTTTTTATGGGGAGAAGTTATTAGCATCTCGCCCAACCCCCTACCAGGAGGGCCAGGGTTTTTCTGTTGGGGATTTCCTTCCCTTAGCTGGGTGGTTCCGGTTTTATGGCGCCAGAAGTTCGCCATTCATCCTCTCCTATCTGCTATGGCTGATGGTATTGCCAGTGGCCACATGGCCCGGGGCTCGCGGGGCCTAAGAGACCACTCGTGGACGCTAGGAGTAGGACTATTGGTAGTGTTGCTGATGGAATGCAACTGTGGCATTTCACGGCATTTAAGTGACACATATTTGCCAGCAAAATATGCATCTCCCTGACCCTACCAAACTTTGAGCTTTATCTTCTAATTTAATTACATAAATTAATTACATAAATCATCAAAACATTTAAATAAGTTATTTATTGTTTCTTTAACCGTGATGTAAAACTCCATATTAAATTATTAATACGAATGAAAACGTCAGTTTTCTAGAACTTTTATTAAATTTTATGGAAATGACATGTTTTGCCCTTATCAAATGTTGATAATGATAAAAACAATAAAAACATTTCATAACGCCTTAGAAGGGCGAAACATGTCATTCCCATAAAATATAATAAATCTAGTAAAAAACTGACGTTTCCATTCGTATGATTTGTTTAATTTAATACTAAATGTTTCTTAACTCTAGAAGCATTATCTATATAAGAGGTACACAAAGCCTAAACATACGTCTCAGAGACGTACACATATAAATGACACTCTGTAGGCAAAAACATACCTATTTTAGGTAAATTATTTTAAGGAAATGTAGGTTAGGAAATAAACTAACAATAAAATCATTGTTATCAATTAAAATACGATCACAGATCTTTATTACAAAGAAACTTAATATTATTGTTAAATTCTCAAACAAAAAAAATGACTTCTGAAAAATCAACTAAAACATATATTTTTTTTATATAAACTATTCAGTATTTTTTTTTAAATCTTCTTCTTAGGACACACATTAAACACAATCAGACTTTAAGTGACTAGTAATAATTTAAATGCAGTCTACACACACATCAACTTTATGCTCGCTACATACTGACTTTTTACATTTACGGCACATTATTTTTGACATTATTTTTTTTTTTGTACGAACAAAATGCTCAATATTTACGTTTTTTGGCTCTGGTTCTTCTGCTTGGTGTTCATTACTTGAATTTGTAGGTTTCATGAGAATTTGACTTATATTGTCTCGTAAAGATCGTTTCAAAGTCGGTGCTTCAATTCTCTTCTCTATCCAAGGCGTGACCAAATCTATGCTGAGTCGCTTTATGAATTCTCTTCTGTTCAACGGTTTTTTATTGTTCCTGATCATGTTGGCCACAAATTAGAGTATAATTTACAAAGGCCATGTTTAAAATTCCATAAAATACAGCCATAGGCCATCTATTAGTCTTGCGGCTGCACGACATTGAGGAGCACATTTGGTCGAATGAGTCTACCCCGCCTTTGGTTTGGTTATAGAACATAATCATGTTAGGTTTG
Source organism: Lepidostoma basale (assembly GCA_022606425.2). Lineage (NCBI taxonomy): Eukaryota > Metazoa > Arthropoda > Insecta > Trichoptera > Lepidostomatidae > Lepidostoma > Lepidostoma basale. Next base: position 22,324 of record JAHDVF020001094.1, on the reverse strand, counting down.
CCACTTGAATAATCAATTACTGGATTTTCATCGCAGGAGGATAAGAGGTATACTATATTTGCAGGTTTGGGCTTATACGATACCAGTGTCAGGGGGCCATCAAAACAGAACATAGAGCTACCAACAGGCCGAGATCTCGAGTTTTTCAATTGTTCTGGGACTTCTCGTTTATTCGATCGTAAAGTGCCCACTATGGTCAAATTATAAGGTTGTTGTTATAAGTTTTTGGCTAGAGGAACAGATGTAAACCAATTGCCGCAGGTTATGTTTCTGTTCGATCGATGAATAGTCGTCGACAATTTCTTCATATAATATTCGCCAAGTGGCATCCCTCCAGTATTTGTGCTCCTGCCTATATATGGATCAGCGTCAATAATATATTTGGAGGTTGCATCACACATCATCGAAAATTGAATGCCGTATTTATCCGGCTTGTTTGGTTCTGTGGTCTACAATAATCTCGTTATCCTCGACTTCAGAAGCCGAATCTCCCAAAGATAAATGATCTTCCTCGTTTAAAATTTGCAAAATATCGCCACTGTCTAAGTTATTAAACCGTGACATATTGTTATCTAAAAAAACGACAAAGAAAGATATAAAATACACGAAAAATGAACAAAAGTTAAATCGTATAAACTTGTACAAAGTTACACAAAGCCTAAACATACGTCTCGCAGGCGTGCAGTACCTCAATAAGTCAAAAATGGCGGGACATACCTTAACGACACAGGAACCTTCCGCTAGTTCCTATCGGCCACTGAGTTGGCTAAAAAGCACGTGGACCTAGCTTCAACCGTTAAAAAGAGACAAAGAATTTTCGAATATGTGTACGCCTCGCAGGCGTAGATTAGGCTTTTAGGGTTAAACTATAAACAAGTGATACTGTCAATAAACAAAAAGGCGCATTCTTTTTGTTATTGGCTTTTTACCACTTTACTTGTTAAAATATTATTTATTTGATTTATCCCACTGACTATTCACTCATGTCGCGTTTCAAAATCACTTGTACATGAAAATATAAAAAAATGTTTAAATGTTCATAAAATTAGTAAAAAAAGACCACCATACCATTCTTTCCTGACCTATTTCTCTTAGTTTTTCTACAATTTGTTATACGTCGTGGCGTGCACGCACGTCAAACGAGGTAGAAATTTGGAAAGGAAAATAACTATTTATTGTGTTTTGAAAAAACTGTACCTCCGCTTCAAAGCTGGAAGCTTTAATAGGGTATTGAAATAACCCGATGAAGTTCCGCTAGGAACAAAACCGATTGACGTTGACAAAAAAAATTTGGTTCGGTGTCTTATTTTATTATTTCGTATTTTGTCTCGAAGACTCACGTCGAGCATTTGCCTCGCCATGGAACGTTGTGTATTTTTGAATTTATGAACACGTTTTGCTGTGAAGGTAGTTGTCCCTAGATGGTATAGTAGTTTTGGCAATATTTATGCATCGAACATCTTCTTTTTCTTCTTCTTCTGCTTTATTTAGGACTGTGTCCTGTTATTTCTCGAAGCCTGTTCCTGGGATGCAGATGTCCAACTGTCTCGCTATTTTTTAGATAGTCTTCCTGCAGGCCGATCTCCTGTTGGTACTTTATTTGCGGCTATATTTATCACTCTTTCAGAACATGCTCTTTCCACATGATCTCTCCAGTAGCATCTTCTCAGTCTTCCCCATCGCATGACATCTTCTACATTGGTACATAGAAGTGGATTGAAATTAAACTGGATTAAATGTGGCCTAGATACCCTTATAGGGACGATGTTAAGCATCAGGCATGCGATAGAGTCGAGTGGAGAAGATTCCTTGAGGCCCTATGCACCACGGAGGTGTGACAGGACAAAAAGAAGAAGAAGAAGAATATACCCTTTTGCCTTTTGCTTTTTTTTCTGGAATGGTGCATTCTCCAGCTAATGTAAGTCCTGCGTGGATAGGAGGCGGGACTAGGGATTGTTTGAGCGAAGCTGACGAAGGGGCGCCGCTACGTCCTATAACAGCTTCGGGTAAGCGGCGGGTAACCTTCTATGTCTCCATTGCAGATCTTTCTTATTTCAGAATTTCTTATTCTGTCTCGGAGTGTCGTAACGGATCGGAGACTCTTCATTTCCGTGGTTCCTAGGAGACTTTTTATTCTGATGGTGTCAGCTTTCGTTTCTATTCCATATGTCATTAAAGCATTGCTCATGTTTTTTTAAATAAATGGAAACCTGTTTATTATATTTTTCTAGTTTAGGTTTCTACCTATAGTTATGTATTCACGGTTATATTTTTGGCGCTCTTAAGGTTTCACGCTGGTTTATGCCTAAATAAGTACCTGCGCATATTCGCTGGAGAGAACTAGCGTAACAAGCAATTCTCTATCCAGTATATTTTGTAAAATGAAGGTAGGAACTTGCCAACCCAAAAATATATCATCCGAAGAAAAATGCTTGCAAATAAATTGGCAACCCTCTCTGCAACTCAGGGTTGGCCAAATTTCCAATTTCAATTAATATTTTTGACCATTATGTTTAACAATACGATACGGTCAACAATTCTTTAACTAATACGAAAAAAAAAGAATATTATTACAGTAGAGTCTCGATTATTCAACCTAAATCGGTCGCAGCAAGTTCGGATAAGCGAAAAGTTCGGATAACACGGAAACTGATAAAAACGACTTTGAAAATGCGTTAATTTTATTTGCACATCGAAAACTTTTCAAATATGCACATGTAGCATAACTGAATGTAACGAACTAAAACATCAATGCATCATGCACTTACGGCAAAGTAATAAAACATGCAAAAGAGCTACATAAGCACTGAGGACTGTCGCCTGGCGCGCGAATATAATGCGTGCAGTCGGGTAAAAGAAAGGGGCATTGCCCCGGTAGGTCGGATAACTCGGAAGGTCGGATATCCGAAGGTCGGATAACCGAGACTCTACTGTATATGAATAAAGTATTATTAGTTAAATAATGAAAACAAAAAAAAAAATTACACAAAATTTCTTTATTATTATAAATATTTAGTGTGCTTTCACATTTGTTTATCGTCGACCGGTTTCGTTATTATACTAATTCTATATTCACGCTGAATTCGGTTGTGCTAAATGTATCATGCATATAAGTAAAAAAAAATGAACATGATAAATTTGGTTATTAATATTTGCACACATAAGCAGACAACTAACATTAAACGGCAAAACACAAAAACAAGAATACATATTCTTCTTCGATGGCCCTACAGCCTATATCGAGCCTTAGCCTCCAGTATTCTTCGCCTCCAACTCCTCCAGCCCTCCGCTTCGACCCTCCAATCTGACACTCTTAACAATCTTGCTCCATCTCTCCCAACTTCATCCTCCCATCGCAGTCTTGGTTGTCCAATTGGTCTTCTACCACCTGGGTGCCACTCCAGCAATCTTTTTGGGGTTCGCGATGACGGCATCCTCTGCACGTGACCGGCACATCTCAGTCTATTCAGTCTGACCTGTGTAGAGAGACTGGGAGCTTTGTAAATATGGTACAGCTCGTCATTATGCCGCACTCTCCAGCCTTCACCGTCATTCACAGGTCCTAGAATTCCGCGCAGCACCCTTCTTTCAAAAGTATCCAGTCGCTCTGCGGATTTCGCTGTCATTGTCCACGCCTCACATTCATAGGTCACAAGATGATTTTGGTTTTCCAGTGTACGTTTTTTGATTTGAGCGCTGGTAGTAGAGAGAAGAATGTTTTGTTACCAATTGTGATTCTTCTTTCGATTTCCTTGTGATCTTCGTTTTCTTTTACATAAAACATAATAGAAAATATGAACTACTTACACTTTTATATTACATAATAGAAAATAGAAAATACGTACATGAGATAAAAAAGAAACATTCATAATAATAATTTGACTGTGAAATGTCGAAAAGAGAAGACAATAAATTAATTGAAAGACAGGAAATTCATATATTTATAGTGACAATAATCACTGGAAGGGGGCATTGTGGCGGGTATTGAAAGATTCTAATTATTCCCACAAATGAGACAATACAAATAAAAAATTCAGGCGACCCATTTGAATACGTATTTTCAAATCAAATCAATTTATTTCCTCCAAAGACATTGACGAGTTTTGTGGCAGAGTGAAAACAGCCATGGTAGCTATCCATGGCTCTATCCCACAGCATTTATTTTGGGAATGTTGGGGTCTAATTCTCTGCAGCTTCGAAAAGACGGTTTTCTCGTAACCCATTTCTTTAGACTAATTAGGGGATATTTTAAAAACTCAGCCGTGCTGGAGGGTGTAGGTCTTTTTGTTCCCGACAGATATCTCCGACAGCGCCAGCATAGATTGTTTTACCTACCCGCCGCCAGAACCAACCCGGCTCTGGTGACACCGGTGGGAAGAGCAATCAATCTGCTGAACGCTGTCTCCTCGGAGATCGACGTCTTTCATATCAGTGAAAGTACGTTCAGAAGGCAAATACTCTTAATTCTGGAGAGTATCCTGTCTTCCTAATGTTGAACCATCTCTCATGCGTTTCTGGTAGTATACTATACACACTATATTATTTTACCTGTTCTCAATGATGCCTTAAAAATTTATTTTGTAATGTCTGTTGATGAAATAAACTGATTTGATTGAAATCTGATGACTGCCAGACCGAAAGGTTCGGGTTCAATACCCGGCGATGACAGTGTGATTCTCACATTGTCATTATTGGTCTGGTGTAGAATTCACGTGACAACAAAATGTTGACAGTTTATTTACAAATCACGTGTCATGAGAATCAAAATAATAGCTGTACACTTGAAATCGATATAGCTCGCGCTGTAATAATTAATATTGTTGAATATGTTTCCTGTGGAAAGTATTTTGTTGATTTTATCAGAATGACAATCATCAAAATAAGTAAAACAAAAATCTTTTTTGCACTATTTACGAGTACAAACATGTTTAGTCACGCTCTTCCTCAAGGTAGAAATTTTTGCAACAAAATTAGACAAAATCTTAACTTATTCACTAAATGAAAGGGTTCAGCTAAGTCTTGAGGTAGGGCAAATCAATATTTAATAAGGATTGTAGGATAACGGGAACAAATCAATTATAGGACTTGAAATAAAGATGAATTGGTTGTTTAAAATATTTTATTAATTTTAAAGAGTGGAAGATATCGACGTGTGTGCATGACATGTATGTATTAAAATTGAGGAAGCGAGAGAAGTATGTCAGGAAAGAACAGTGTGAAAGTTCAATCTTTCTGCCTACCCCTTCGAAGATATGGCGTGATGCTAGTTATTCTGGAGTTAGTTTTTATCAAAGGGTTTTTAAACGTTTAAATTTAAAACACTGTTATTATACGTGTCACAATTTATATTCATACTAGCTGACCCGGTGAACTTCGCCTCAGAATCAATAAATATTGTGTTAACTTATTAGCTTAATTAAATTCAGTTAAAATTAATACTCAAATTACTTAAGTATTTTAATAACCTTGAAATTAATGTAATTTACGTGGCAGCAGATTGTTGCGACAGCTGTTTCGTAAGCCCATGCTGCAAAATCAGTTGTTTGTTACACATAGTGTTTCGCTCAAAACAATAGATTCTCTTTAGAATTTTTTAATCCGTATTTCGATATTAGTTATAGTAACATTTATATTATTGACATATAAAATGACATCACCGTTATTTTTATTACGCGAATGATATTTTACAATGATATTTTATGGTGAATTCAAATTAAGAATTTTTTTATGCCTCGTTCGAAAACCTTCATAATTGATAAATATTTTTGAATTTTGCGCTCTAAATTAGTCGCAACGTTTTGGGTTAATACTAATTAGGTTATCTGAACTGACGAGGGTCCCCGCGGCTTAGGAATTGATTAAGTGCAAGTCAATTTAAAATTTCCCGCCATCGAAATAATCACCAATAATTTATTAATCTGTCGCCATCTGGCGATAAATCTCACAAAGTAACGATGTAACGATCCGCAAGGAATAAATATTTTGCATATTATGTTATACTTTCATATATATTTAAAAACAAGTATTTATCTACTATAACTAATAAACATTCTCCTTTTTATTCTTCAGATGTTGTTGCAGTCAACTCCTGGACGTAGGCCTCCTCTCGCACTTTTCGCTCTGGTTTATCTCGAGAGATCTGCATCATGAAAATATATGTATGTATTTCTATAATGTAATTCTATATTCGCCATTTGCCATCACTTTGTATTGTAGATACATTTGAATAACTTTTTGAAAACGTGTCCCGAAACATGTTTGTGAAAGGTGCAAAAAGGTGTTGTGAAAATACAATGTTTTCAAAAAGTTATTAAAAAGTATGTATTTATTTTTATCTTGGAATTCTTTGACAAATGAGAAATTGAAATTTAGTATGAGATGCGTTTTTTATTCGTTCATTCGTTATATTCGCTGCACTTAACCAGTGATAATTTCCAGAAGGCAAAACACATCATAAAATATATTTTAAAAACGCATCTAGAAAACGAACTTTTTCTTTCATATGAATTATTTATTTTTTAGTTTTACGTTTATTTTCAAGAAACATAATATTTTATTTAATTGGTGACACTTTGTAAAGAAAAATAATAATATTCATTCTAATTCTTCTTCTTCTTGTGCCGTGTCAGGTCCCCCCGACGTTGGCGATCACTCCAGCGAAAACCTCCCTGTCCTGCGCTGCCCGAAACAGGTCATCCACCGTCCTCATTCCGGTCCACTCTCTAATGTTGCGCAGCCAGGACATCTGTCTTCTGCCAACTCCCCGTCTTCCCTCTATCTTGCCCTCCAATATAAGTCGGAGGAGGCGGTACTTTTCTCCACGCAGCACGTGACCCAAATATGAGACCTTTTTCACTTTGACATTCGACAACAGCTCTCTCTTGGCTCCGGCTCTCCTAAGTACTTCGACGTTACTGACCTTTTCGGTCCAAGGTATACGAAGCATTCTTCTGTGTATCCACATTTCGAATGCTTCCAACCGATTCATTACGTTCACTTTTAGAGTCCATGTTTCACTTCCGTATAATAGAGCTGACCATATGTAAGCTTTTATCATTCTTTGTCGAAGTTTAAGATTCAAATTATCGTCACAGAAGAAGGGTCTCATCTTATTAAATGCAGCACGTGCAACTTCTATTCTACATTTCACTTCTGTATCTGGGTCGAGTGTTTTAGTAATGATACTGCCGAGGTATTTAAACTGGTCAACCATTTCGATATTTACTCCTTTTAGTCGCAAAGATGATCCAGAATAATCAAGTCTTCCAAACGACATCCACTTGGTCTTAGCGACATTTATTGTCAGACCCAATTCTTCTCCAGCCGTGTCAATCTTATTTAGGAGCTCCTGGAGATCAGGTATACTTTCAGTCAACATGACTGTATCGTCAGCATATCTGATATTATTTATAACGACTCCATTGATCTTCACTCCAAGGCTAGAGTTTTCTAGAGTTCTTTGGAAAACTTTATTGGAGTACAGATTAAACAATAGAGGTGACAATTCATTCTAATACTTATGTTAAATATATTATGTATAATTTTATTATTCCTTTATGAACAAAATTCAGGAAAACCTTAGTTTTATTTATTTATTTAAACAATGATGTTAAAAACCAAAATTAATTATCAAACATAAATAATTATTTATTTTGTAGTAGAAAAATTTGCCTTACTAGGACACGCCCCTAACATTTAAAAAAGCCCATGCGAAGCAAAATATGTCACTTTCATAAGATGTAATAAAAAAACCTCTACAATAATAACGTTTTCATCACTTCGTTATTATGAACAAAACCTTCTTAATCAGAAATAACTGGGTAATTTTGTTGTCCTGTCTAAGTACCCTAGTCGTTTTATTATCATTATCAAGCTCTGATTGGAACTAAACCGGTTAATAAAAATAAATTCAAAAAGCATTTTCATTTCTTTTAAAATTTTCAGTCAGTATTTTTTTCCAGTATTTTACGAAAAATGCTTTTTTAACAGTAAAGTCTATTCGCTCTATCGAAAAGCACCCGTTAGAAAGCTTTCAGCCCTGCACCGGCGTGCCGTGGAAGTTGGCTGCAAACGAAGAGAACACTACTTTGACAAGTTTAGTAACGAGAATAGTGAAAGCTTGCAAGTCGGTATTAAAAATCACCGGCCAGCAAGAAGCACTTAGACACGTTCTGGATAGGGAGGTGAACGGTTGAGTTTCGATTATTTTGTGAATCGGTCTATTTTTGATCGAAAATAATTCGATTATTTTATAAAAAAAAATTCAAAATCTTTTGAAATATTATACATTCAACCATATATTTCAAAACGTTTTTTAGAATTTTTATTTAAATCTTCTTGACATATTCGACTTCAGCAGTACCCTCTCGATACTTTTTTTTACTTTTACATTCACACACCGTGACACACACCTTTGTCGATTGTTCCGACTTCAAACATGTTCGTCTTAACTTATTGATAAATTTGGTCTTGCCATGTTTTCTTGGGCTTTCCTCGACTTATTTTTCCATTATCACTATCACATATGACATGCAACTGTAAACAGATTTTTTTTTTAATATTTGTTTTATGTCACAACAACAACAACAAACCATCACCGCCACACCAGTATATCCTGACACACCTTTCTAGCTTCCTCCACATACACGCACGTCGATTCTTCCGACTTCTTACATGACCGACCGACTCCATACTCCATTTACATTGTTAACGTATGCTTTCTTAACCATTTTTTCTCCATCCATGCACTCCATATGTCCGAACCAACGCTGCGATCCTTTCATAATTTTGTTTATAATACTTTATTCCGCTCTATCGTAGATCGTTCTACTACACGTACGTCTTAAGGACCTCATCTTTACCGCATTTATTCTGCTCTCATCCTTCTTCTGCCAGTTCCATGCTTCGCTTCTATACATAAGGGTTACGACCAGAACACCATTGTGAACGGCTTTTTTCGATTTCATTGATAAATTGTTGTTTTATAGTTTGTTTGTGTTAATTTTAAACCACTTTTGCACCTTTTAATAACCACCATTTAGTTTCTTCTTTTAATTCTTAGTTTAGGCCTAGTGGCCTGTTTCAAAGAGAAATTGGCCTCCTGCAAAGTCGACTACCAGCTGTCGATCCATTTCTTTGGCGATATGCCCGGGGGTTGTCTACCATGGGGCTGGCCGTGTAACACACTGAAAGGGCGTCTGGATGGATCCATTATCCTCACGTGTGCATACCAGTATCTTCTCCTTTGCCTTCCCCATCTAACGACATCCTCTATCTCCCATATCTGTCTTATCCATGTATTTCTGATCCATTATTGTAGTGTCTTGTCAGTTATATTTCTAGGCGTCTTCGTTTCTGACACTCATTAAAAAATATTTCATTAAATTTATAAAAAATTAATAAACTTGAAAAATAAAGCGAAAATAAAATCCAGTATTCGTCTACAAGTATTTGCATACATTCAAAATGTTGTATAAAAACTGGTCCAAGTTAAAAAGCATAAAAATTGGAGAGACATCTCCAGGCGTTATCTAGCAATGTATGTTAATGGCGGTAGCCTTTCACATTGCGTTAATAAAGATCTTCTGCTTAATGCTTACATCCAATCTTAATAGATAGCGCTAGTGTAGATTGAACTAAAAAATGTGAAGTTTTTCCCAACATTGTAGCATACATACATCTTCCAAAAATTTGTCAGACGTGGTGGTCGTAAGAAGGGCGCAATGAGGAATGTTGTATTACATAAAGCGTACGCTTAACCCAACTATTGACATGTCATTAGTCCTGTTAACGCCTCGACCACCATATTCTGTTTCCAATTTGCATCTTCGTCTCTATTGAGATACAATTAATCCTTAATTTAATTAAAACTTTCATTAAAAACTGTTACCACTTTTGTCATTTAATTTCAAACTGAAATCGAATGATGATTCGATTTCCATAAGAACTTGATTACCAACCATTCAATTATCGGTAAACCGATTGGTACAATTAAAATAATCGAGTGTGCCCATCTCTAGAGCCTGCCCGACTACGTCACGAGTCGGACCATTTCAAATACCGATTCGGAATCCATTAGTTCTCGCTGAAAATTCAACGATCGTTCCTCTCCGTGCAAAAACTGCAAAACGGAGCCATAACTTTTGGTGTTTGTGACTAATATTCGCAGGAATCGATATTTCTGATGGAAAGCTTGTCATTTTGTGGCTTGAACGAGATTCGATTCGAAAAATAATATAAGTAAACGTAACATCATTATTAAATATTTCATTTCCAGCTTCTGCTACCTCGGTAGTATGATAGCAGGCTCAGGAGGTACGGAGGAGGATGTAGCCAGCAGACTTAACAAGGCAAGGGGAGCTTTCGCTATGCTTCGCCCTGTATGGCGCTCCGGTATCATTTCGAGAAAGCTCAAGCTCCAAGTATTCAGCAGTAACGTTAAAAGCGTACTGCTGTACGGATGTGAGACTTGGAAGTCTACCGCAGACGTTATTGGTAAACTCCAGGTGTTTGTAAATAGGTGCCTTCGCTCAATATTCAAAATCTATTGGCCCCAAACAGTGTCAAATGCCGTTCTCTGGACCATAGCAGGCGAAAAGCCAATTAGAGAACAAGTCGCTAGGCGCAAATGGCAGTGGATCGGTCACACTCTGAGAAGGAACCCAGCCTGCATCGCTCAGGGTTCACTAGACTGGTCCCCTATGGGGGGAAAGAGAAAGCGAGGCAGACTTAGAGCCACCTGGAGAAGAACCCTGCAGGACGAGGTTAAGGCAGCAGGTCTCACTTGGGACGATGTTAAGCATCAGGCATGCAATAGAGTCGGGTGGAGAAGATTCCTTGAGGCCCTATGCACCACGGAGGTGTGACAGGACAAAAAGAAGAAGAAGAAGAAGGTTTTCTAGACATTTTCTAGCAACCATCGTGGTTTTATAAAAACTTGATAAATATTTATGGACGGGATATATTTCACCTTGCTAAGGCACTATCGAAGCCTACGTTCTACCAGTTAATAGTTTGGGGGATGTGGTGAGAGATAAAATCAGTTGAGGTTTCAGCGCTTATTGCAGATCACAAGTAATCATACGTTAACAGTATTATGTACTCGTGATGGAGCGTGCGGATGGACGTCGATAGCAGCTGAGGCTGACGGCTCACTGGGCAGTAGCGTCGGTCGGTTGGAGTGAAGACTCGTCAGAAGTTACGTGGCGTAGCAGTGTAGACAGTTGCGTAGCTCGGTAGGAGGGTCGACTTGACGGCGTGGACTCGTGTCGGTGAGAAGTCGCAAGAAGGAATACTGTTCATGGTGGTCGAATGTACCGCTTTTATATGCTTTGCTTCCATTTTCATACGATGCTCTGCTCTAGTGACCTAGTGACCAAACTGAATAAATCTGGGCCCTCGACTCATCAGTTTTGATAAGTAGGTCCTGAGTCAGGCGTTTTCGGTTATTCGTGTTAAATATTTCACAGTTTGGTCACAGCGAAGAAGTATTACTTCTTACGTGCATACATAAAAACAATTTTTTTTGTATACAACAGGTTTTTTGAACCAATATTACTGTATACAATTCGTTTAGCTAAAGATTCTTACAACAAAGATAATATGATAATATGTGTCATATTTTTCTCACACTTTCATCGCCGATAATCGAACCGGGACCTTCGGTGTGGCAGTAATAGTTGTTGTCACTCTGCAACGAATACCATAGCATATAGTTATGAAATACATGACTATTTGACGAGAGGTCGTGATAGACTCCGGAGACCCAGACTTGAAAGTACAGAGAAAGTCGTTTTTTCATATATATATTTTCATAATAAATAAATAAATAGCGACGTATCGAGATGGAAATTATTTTTATTGTTATTTTAGTGTTTCCGTGTATTCAAATAAGAAAAGTTTTTATACAGTGTTTACCGAAAAGAAAAAAATATTTTTTATATTACTGGAAGAAATTCAATTCTATCGCTGATTTTATGTCGTGTTATCTTTATAGACTTACAAATCCATGTTGACAAATTGATTTTTTTACATCAAATACTTGAAAATATATAATAAATGGAACGCGACACCTTTTGTGCGTGAATTGTGTTAAAAAATTCGAAATCACCCTCGGGAGTTTGTGGGCTTGACAAAAATCACTAGGCTGCATAACAAACAAACGCAATCCACATTCAAACAGACAATTGATTACTGCCAGTTTTTGTTGACATCACTTCACGTGTGGCGAATGTTATGAATTTTTTTACCTTTCGTCGCCTGTAGAATTAGATATGTACATACATACATATATGTTTATAAATGAGGTTAATATCAACGGAGCCAAATTTGTTCTAAATATTGAATCCATTTTTCATTCAATTTACGGGAAATATTTTTTTCTGGTTTCTTTTAAAGCTAACTAGCGTCCCAAAAATGCTTTGCTATCGCTATATTTGAGTATATTCATACATAATATATGAATTAAACAAATACTATTGAAATAATAATTTAATAAACCGATAATAATTCATGTTTTGCAAAAAAAGGATGAAAGTAGAATAAATGCAGTAGAAATGAGATCTCTTAGACGAATGTGTAGATACTCCGAGTATGATAGAGTGTTGAATGAAAATATATGAAGTGAATGCGGTGCGAATGATGGTGTCATGAACAAAATAATGAAAGGATCATTAAGATTGTTTGGACATATGGAAAGAATGAATGAAGAAAGAATGGTAAAAAAATTATATGTTAACGATGTAAATGGAACCAGAAATATAGGAAGACCATGGAGAACGTGGCACGATCAAATAAATCAAATATTGAATGTCGGCCATGTGAAGAGTCAGAGAAATCGACGCGCGTGCATGACACGATGTATGAATGTTGAGGAAGCGAGAGAAATATGTCAGGAAAGAAAGGTGTGGCAGTCCATTCTTTCTGCCTACCCCTTCGGGGAGACGGCGTGATGGTTAGTTAGTTAGTTTTTTTTTTTTTTTTAATTGAAAATTCTTGGTCAATAATTTGCTACAAAATTTCTTTAGTATTATATGTTCTGTCATCTTCTGGTGATGAGGCCAGAAGCAAGCTGCCAAAACCGGTCGAACATAAACACAAGTGGAAGCACACATAATAATAAAGAAATTTTGTATAATTTTTTTTTTGTTTTCATTATTTAAAATAGAACGATGTTTTTTTATTAACTACTTCCACTATTGTCTCTATTTCAACAGCGACCGGTTTCGCCAGGCTCTCTGGCATCGACAGACTGGTGAAATAAACTGAAATAAAAACAAAAGTGGAAGTAGTTAAAAAAACATCGTTTTATTTAGTGATTATTTAAAATGAACTTCCATCAAGAGATTTCAGTAAAATCATTTGAATATCATAAATGCAATTAAAGTATGATTAAAATTATTTTATATTAATTTTCGCTTCAATACAGGAGCAGTAATGTCATGAAAATCTACTTACGATTGAAAGCTGTCAAATAAACCGATTCGAGCGCCATCTCTTGGTGACTAAAATAACACGCAATTAAACACTAGCATCAAATTTTTTTTTTTCATAATAATAGAGACTGTAACGCTCGTACAGATAAAATTACTATTTGCTTGTCACACTAAGAGTTCGTGTACATGCATTTGAAAAGTGTATTATAACTCTGTTCGTATCGAATTAATTTTCAAACCTTTGCTGAAGTACAATATGTAATCAAGTATATAATAACTAACTAACTAACAAACCATCACGCCGTCTAACTGGAGGGGTAGGCAGAAAGAATGGACCGCCAAACTGTTCTGTCTTGACATACTTCTCTCGATTCCTCTACATGCATACATCTTGTTTTGCATGCGCATCGATTACTCCGACTCCGCACGTGAACAAATTTCATATTTTTATTGATTTGATCGTGCCACGATTTCCTCGGCCTTCCTGTATTTCTATCTCCCTTCACGTCGTTAACATATTAATACCTTCTTCACCATTCTGTCTTTACTCATTCTTTCCATTTGTCCAAACCATCTTATCGACCCTTTCATTATTTTGTTCATAACACTTTCATTCGCACTGCATTCACTATATATAATTATAATGTAAATAGACAAAAACCCGGATGACATCATGAAAGAGTACGAGAATATTTAGAATACCAAAGAGTGAGAAAGAAATACTTCGATTCTCTCCAAAAGTAATTCGAAATGTACACGGTGCGCATGCCTAAGAACGTTTCTGGATTATTTTGAATATTTTTTTGATATTTGTTGTATAACATTAGTTTAAAAAACAAAATGCAAACATTTTGTGTTATTAATTGTGATTTTTTTACGTGTATGAAAACAAAATATTTACATTAAAATCTAAAACATATAACTGATTACGAATTTACAATAAACCAAGTTTTGAATGGACAGAAAATCTTTATTTGCGTGAATATTTCACGTGTTACAACTAGAATTAATTAACAGTGGAAAATACTTCACAATCGGTTCACTATTTGTCAAGTTTATAGGTTCTATAAGTATACACATTGCTTTTTATTTATATACGAGAGTCATCCATGAAATAGTACCCGTTTTCGCCGTTTGGAGCGCTGGCAAATAGAGTAGCCGTCGGACAAGTACTAACACGTTTCAGATTTCAACGTAAAATTTTGAAAGGTAAATTTTTTTAATGAAAAGAAAACGGCTTCATCGACTTTCATACAAATCAAAAAGAATGCTCCCTCCTTCTATATCTTTCATGCGTAGTTTATATGTAGGGTGGTTTTTAAATGCGACATGAATAATTTTCGGAAGCATTTTCATCTACTCACTCGATTATTTGAGCTGTTTTTCATATTCAACAAACTCATTACCATGTGAAGTGAGCCAACGAATTTAGACATAAAAATTTGATATTTATCTCGAAAAACATGACATGTGAAATACAGTTGTGAAGTAAAATATAATAGTTTTGTTTGTTTTGTTATTTCTAAGTGACAATCTAACCTTCACGCCATCTTTCCCGGAAGGATAGGCAGATGCAAGTTGATCGCAATATTGGAAATATCCTGCTATTCATTTTTTTTAATTCATTCAAAATCATCTTCATCAATTTTATGTATCATAAAAATCAATAAAATTATCTATAGATTTTAACAGTTGGTTGAATTGTGTTGTTTGGGATCTTGGGTATATCCGTGTAAATAGTTTTTCTTGACCAACGTTTCGGAGTTCATTGTAGTCTCCATCTTCAGGATAGTTAATTTAACTACCCTAATGATGGAGACAGCAACGTTTTTGAAAACGTTACACGGATATTCCTAAGATCTCAAAAAACATATTTCTTCTAACCGTGATAATCTATGTTTTTTTTCATATCTTCTTCTTAACTAACTAACTAACTTACCATCACGCCGTCTCCCCGGAGGGGTAGGCAGAAAGAATGAAACGCCACACTGTTCTGTCCTGACATACGTCTCTAGTTCCTCTACATTCATACATCTTGTCATGCACGCACGTCGATTTCTCCGACTCCTCGCGTGACTGACATTTAATATTTGATTGATTTGATCGTGCCACGTTTTCTTCGGCCTTCCTCTATTTCTAGATCCGTTCACGCCGTTTACATATACCTTCTTTACCATTCTGTCTTCACTCATTCTTTCCATGTGTCCAAACCATCTTAACGACCCTTTCCTTATTTTGTTCATAACACTTTCATTTGCACCACATTCACTTCTGATACTTGCATTTGTCACTCTATCATATACAGATTTGCCACACATTCGTCTTAGAGATCTCATTTCTACTGCATTTATTCTACTTTCATCCTTCTTTTGCTAGTTCCATGCTTCACTTCCATACATAAGGGCACAAGAACACCATTGTGCACTTCTTCTTCTTTTTCTTCTTCCTTATTGTAGACCTATGTGGTCTATTCTCCAGGGAGTTGCTCCTCCTGTGAGGTAGATTCCCAGCTGTCCTTCCATATTTTAGGAAGTCTTCCACGAGGACGAGTCCCATGAGGTTGAATCTGCAATGCAATAGAGGGGAGTCTGGTGGAGTCCATTTTTTGAACATGACCGTACCAGTCCCTTCTTTTTTTATATGATTTATAAAATTTTACATTTTAATACATCTTTTTAAAAACACGTCATTTTGTTCGTTTCAAACGAAGATTCCTCAGCGTAAAAACAAATGTTTCTCATAAAATATAATAAAGCTTCTGGAAAACTGTCGTTTTCATTCGTATTAATTATCATACATGTAGTTTTATATCGTTGTTCAAAAAACAATACATATTGTTTTTATTTATTATTTTGTTTGATCGTCCATTCTTTCTGCCATTCAATCCATTATTTCTGCCTACCCCTTCTGGGAGACGGCGTTATGGTTACTTAGTTAGTGAGTTTTTTTTATTTATTATTAAAGAATATCGAAAAGCATCATTTTTTCTCATTATGTTTTAATTATTATAAGTTTACATCTGTAACCAGTTGGTCGCATGAAAACAAAACTAGGCAATGTTCGTAGATCGCCTCTGCTATACTCGTATATGTGAGGGCAATAACACCAAGAAATCCAAATATGTTCTGTCATCAATCCAGAGGAGAAATCTCAAATACGCCATTCAAACTTTTTAATATGTGCCGCTCCGGGAAACGGGTCCACGGGAATAATTTCTTTCTTCCGATCCCCACAGATACCATCCGAGTGATTAATGGTGGAGATCGGACGCCATCTATTAATATAAGGCGAAATCTTTTCACCTGAAATTGCGCGGGAAACGCAAGTTTGTGACGCGATGCGTTGGTACGCAATTTAATTACTCTAATCAAATTCAATTTATTAAATAAGTTTTTTTTAAGAAATGATTAAATTTTAAACACTGTCATTGTCGTATTACAAATCATTTTTAGGATAATAATTCAATAAAACGATGTTTTAAATGAAATAAAACCAAGGTGACTGAGGTGGCTCTGAGGATGGACGGGCTGAAGTGGCGATGGGCTGGTCATGTCTGTCGGAGAACCGACGGCCGATGGGGGAGACGGGTTCTGGAGTGGATACCGAGTACAGGATTCCGCAGAGTTGGACGTCCCCCTGTCCGCTGGACCGACGATGTGAAGAGAATCGGTTCATTAACGCTTCCATCCATCCTGGACATGGATGGATGGAAGCGTTAATGGATAGACGGCAGTGGCGTGCTTTGGGAGAGGCCTGCATTGATGCATGGTGATGATGATGTTTTATTTTAATTTTAATAAGTCTGTTGTCTCAGAGTGTCCAGTCTGTCGATGCCAGCGAGCCTGGCAAAACCGATCGCTGTCGAAATAAATACAAATGTGGAAGTACGAGTAGTTATAAAAAAAATATCGTTTTATTTTATTTTTATTTAAAATGAACTTCCGTCAAGAGATATCAGTTAATTCATTTGATTATTATTTTGAGGAGTCGTGACAGCTTTTTTGCCAACCTATGTTGGCATCTCAGCTGTCAAAACAGCTGTTGCAATAAATTCTTGAAAATAAATTGTGATATGGATAATAAAAGTGTTTCAAATTTAACTGACTATCACCCCGTCTCTCCAAAGGGGTAGGCATAAAAAATGGACTGTGACACTTTTCATTCCTGACAAACTACTCCCGCTTGTTTATAATGTATAATTGTTTTATATAATTTCGTTATAAAAAAATAAAATAAAAAAAGTTTACCGTGTCGTCTCGGCTTTACATTGTGACACTCCGCAAATTCTTTATTTGAATTATGTTTAAGGTCAAGAAACCTGTTATAAGCGCGGGTTGTAAAAATTCCATTAATGGTTTGTTTACATTTAAATAAAAAGCTTTTTGAAGCTACTTGAGCATAATGTTATTGTTTTTATTCAAATATTTATTAAAATTTTATTTTCAGCGCTATCTAGTTACCTATTAAAAAATTAAAGCAATTCTGATCACTTTTTTACATTTCATTTTCATTATACATATATGATTTTCAAAATTCTTCATACTTCCATTCTATAGAAAGGATTTTTTCATTAAATTTATAAGGCAATGGATATGTTGATATTTTATCTCTGCAGTTTTGTAATGAATACAAAAAAAAATTTTTTTTACTGATAATTAAAACAAGCCACATCATTCCTTATTTATACGAATAAAAACGTATGTTTTCTAGAAGAATTATTAGATTCTATGGGAATGACATCTTTCGGTTTGCTAATGTATTTTACAAATAAAATGAGAATCAAACACATTGCTGTTTTAATACCAGAGCTAACGGAGCAGAATATACAAAATTAAAAAAAGTACTTACACGATTTAAACAACTGTTTCTAAAAGTTATATTATCTTTTATGGGAGTGACATGTTATTGTGGAAACATTTATAGGTATATGTAAAAAAATATTATTTGTATTTAAAATAAAATAAAAACACTGCACTTTGTTCTTCACCACTATGCAGTTATATTAATTGCTGACTAGTTTCGCATGTACCCAAGCTTCCACAGGGCTTCGTGATAACAAATAACCGTATATTTTTAAATACAAATAATTTATAATATAATATATTTTTTAAATGTCTAACCACAAAGTGAATGCTTCATACGAAAATTTATATATGTAGTTTTTATAAAAATTATATATGTAATATATATATTTTACCACACAGACACAAAAACTACTCCACCGATATCACTGAAAATTTAACCGGTCTTTCTTATTAGTGCCAGGAGTATCCAGAGAGATTTAAATAAAATTTTATAGTGTTCAATTATGAATAATAATTTTAATAAAATGTTTTACGAATTATTGGTTTAATGAAAAATTCGGTTTGAATGAAATATTTTATAAAAAAATAATATACATAATATAATTAGAAACAAAATATGTCCATTGTTGATGGTTGCGGTTTAAAATTGGCAATTTTCTATTATATAATTAATGTATGGTATCTTACTTATTTCATTTTCATTTCATTTCATTTATTTTGATAATAATCACAAACATTACAGACATACAATTCCAAATCGTTTGCAATTACATTATTAACAGAGAAGCATTAAAAAAAAAAAAAATTAAGCTTAAGAGTAAGAAAAAATCATAACATTGATATTGCATCCCTGAGGCAACTCACACTATCACGAAATATGTCGACCTCCGAGGCGATCCGATTAAGCAATAAGATTGCCCCACCCACAGGCATTACCATTGGCAGGTTGGTTCTGCAGCGTGGCAAATAAAACAATCTGTGCTGTCTTTGACGAAGGTAATTATCACTTACTTACTTAGACAGCCGTTGTCGTCCACTGCTGGACATAGGCCTCCCCCATACTTCTCCACGTATCCCTATCTTGTGCCTTTTGCATCCAATCGCCAGCAATTCTTCTAATGTCATCGGACCATCGAGTGGCGGGTCTCCCTCTGTTTAGTTTGTCTTCGCGGGGTCTCCACTCTACCACCCTTCTGGTCCATCTATCGTCTACCAATCTGGCAACATGTCCCGCAAATGACCATTTAAGCTTTGCTACCCTTTCGACGACATCTGTTACTCCCGATCTTCTACGTATTTTAGTATTTCTTATCCGGTCTGAGAGTCTTACGTGTAGCATGGCGTTTTCTTGTTTTCCTCTGTGCTACACGGAGTCTCCTTATGGTCGACTTGGTGAGTGTTAGCGTTTCTGCTCCATATGTCAGTACTGGAAGTACATATTGATCATACATTTTGCGTTTCAGACACTGAGGAATCTTACTATTTAAGAACTTCTTCAGATTGCCATATGCCGCCCACCCAAGACCGATTCTTCTCTGAAGCAGTCTGATTATCACTGGAAAGCAAGATGTTGTGGCCGAGATATTTGTATTCTTTGACTTCTTATATTAGCTGATTGTCAATCTCTATAGCACCGCCGAGGATCAGATTCGTCATTTTATTGTTAAAATATAAAAGAATATTATTTGTAGAACTAATAAAATTTTAAAAATTCGGAACGGCACTGCAAAACAGAGACGTCCCATTTTTTCCTAAACAAGCATTTAAATATCGTAAAAAAATCGTCGTTTCTCCTTTATTATAAGCCTCATATCACACCGCAGCGCCGCCGCTTTGTTCTGGAAATATTTCGGGTAATCGGTAATAAATATTCAAATTTTCCCGCGCATACTCGGTATAGGGGAATGTGTACTTTTTGTCCTCCATTGATTTAAATAAAATTTCAATTCCCTACGGTAATTTTCCGAACACACCGCCAGAGACATCTTTACTGCTGTTGTGAATATAGTACCTACTCTAATCGAATTAATAAATAAAGAAGATGAAAAGCTGAATCATTTGCGCGACCGGAAATACCGCAGCGGAATTAGCTGTGAAAATTGTTACCCTTAAAAGATGGCAGTATTGCCGCAAAAACCAATATAAAACCAATCTGACTATTTAAAAAAATTCACCGATTACGTATACATTTTCTTTTTCATACATGTTGATAAATCGTTTCCTTCTAAAAAGTTGTATTACAAATGATTAGAAATTAAAAAGTGATTTCAAATTATTTTTGATTATATCACAACACAAATTAAACGATTAAAAATAAAATATTAAATTTTATAGGAATGACACATTTTTTCTTACTTAAATAGGTATTCTGAAATACTTATTATAAATAATAAAACTAATAATATGCTTACTTTTAGAACGCCGTTTTTGTGATGTAATCACCTTAAGGGCGCATTAAGATGTGTTTTAAATCTAAATGTGAACGCTGCATCTGATTGATATCCGCAATCGATTAAAAAATATAATAGAACAAAATATGCAAGTTTTAAATTGGGTATGAAAATTGAAAAAGATGGGTTTTCAGCTTAGACTTGAAGTCTGTCGGATCTTTTATGCATCTGAGGTGTGAAGGAAGATTCTTCCAAGCTCTTATTATATACGTATTAAGTTGTATTATATTAAGTTGTTTAGTATAAATCTTTATAATAATTTTTTTTTTCTGAAAAATAAAAATAAAAACTAAAAATACATATAAAGTACAACACAATACACTAAATATAACTCATTTAAAAAACAAAATAATCTTATATAATTGTTTAATTAATATGAATGGAAACGTCAGTATTCTAGAAGTTTTACTATTTTTCCGGGAATATTAAGTATCGCCTTGGTAACATTTTCTAACATGGTGAAAAATGTCATTCCCGTGGCGAATATCTCAACCTGGCTTCCTTTATCTTAAATGATAATTAAATAAAACGATGTTCTTAACTTCTCTAACTTTTGTGTTTATTTCAACAGCGACTGGTTTCGCCAGGTTCGCTGGCCAATCTGTTGATGCCAGTATTTTTCCACTTGTTTTTTTAGTATCAACTGGTTACGGCAGCTCGCTGCGATCCTCTTCTTCTTGATCACAATGTATCAGCGAGCTGCGGAAACAGATCATAACGAAAAAACAGATGGAATATAACTAACAAGGGGAGGGCATGACATAGGAAGTTGAATTCCGGTTGGGATTTTGAAGGATTGTATAAAAGTTACCTCTAAGAGTCGTTCTAAGTCAAAGTAAAAAAGCGCAATAGCTAATCAATGTCTATAAAAATAGCCTATAAACATTTTCATTTTAAACGAATTATAAGTCCTGTGAACACCTCGACCACCATATTCTGTTTCCAATTTGCATCTTCGTCTCTATTGAGATACAATTAATCCTTGAATTATATAAGGTTTGTGTTTAAATATTTATAAAAATATATTTTTTTAAATTATATATTAACGATGTAAATGGAACCAGAAGTAGGGAAAGACCGAAAAAACGTGACACGAACAAAAGCTATCCGCACAGTCTAGCTATTGAAACTAATTATGAAATTTCAATTAAATCAGCAACGGTGATATATACAAAGTTTTTTTTTTTAATTTTGCTAGCTATTTCGCTATCTAACTTTGACTATGGATGACCCTCAGAGGGTACTACAATCGTGCAAAATCCCATCCAAATCAATTTCCTATGTCGTGCCTTTCTCTTGTAAGTATGTAGCTATTTGAAAACAATTTTCATTTAAAACAGAGGTTTTCGTTACTTAAACTTGTATGACTAGACAAAAAAAGTATTATTATGAAACTAATATTAAAAATAATTATTACTGTTAAAAAAAAAGTGTCAAATATCGAAGCTTTCAGCTTTCTTCTTCTTCTTCTTCTTCTTCTTCTTTTGATAGATCTGACGATCTGTGACACAGAAATCATATCTCGTCAGATGATGAGATCCAGCTGTCCCTCCATCTCTTAGGCGGTCTTCCAGGTGGGCGGTGTCCGGAGGGGATTTCATAAGCGGCTGTATATGTGAATCTGTCACCATCCATT
>JAHDVF020001093.1:0-156446 GCA_022606425.2 Lepidostoma basale | reverse complement strand
TCCCTGGCTTATTCGGGTTTGATATGGAGAAGTGGGGCAGGTACCATCTTCGTGGTGCTGGTGCAGCGGCCTCCGCTTCGCTCAACTGCTTAGCGTAACCCTTGCTAAGCAGGAGCTCCATTTTCTCTGTGTATTGGGCAGCTAGTGGCGGGTCTCTCTGCAGCTTCTTCTCAAGCGTGAGTAGCCTCCTCCTCGCACACGCACGATTGTCCGGGAGCAGGGAGGAGTCTTCCTTCCATAATAGGCCCGTCTCCCAGCTGCCGTCCGCCAGTCTCCGAGTGGTCTGCTCCATCAGCTGCTCCGCTCTCTGATCGTCTGCGTTGATGCGTTCCGCGGCCGTTACTCCGAGGGAATCGACCGCGAAATTGTAGCGGAGCAGCTCGTCTAGTCGGGTGTCCTGCCGGTCCTCGGATCGTAGCGCCAAGGTTGTTGCGTGAAGTATCTTCCCGCTGGCTAACCAGCCGAGGGCCGTTCGGGACATGAGGGGGAGGTCCGCTTTCTCAGAGACCTCCCGTGACACTAGTAGGTGCGCGTTATCATTCCCGATCAGTATGACCGGTCGTACGCGTCGCCCGTCGGGTAGCGGCTGTAGTGGGAGGTCTAGACCCTCCACCGTGTATGCCTCCACGGTGTACTTTTGTCCCTCCGAGTTAAGGAGGGATATCGATACTCGCCGGGAGTGAGAGTCCTTTGCGCACGCTCCGAGTGCTCCGTGTAGGCGGAGCTCATACTTTGGTCCCGTGGCGCCGACGTCTCTTGCCGTTCTGGCGTCGATTAAGGTGACCGTCGACCCCTCATCGAGGAGAGCGTGCACTGGGGCTGCACCTCTAGGTCCGGTCACCGTTACCTCCGCAACTTTGAGGTAGACATCTGGGTCGGGCCGCGAGACGTGCATGCACGTCACCGCTTGCGTTCTATGTAGGAGTTCGTGGTGATCTCCGCCGCATCCCTCGATGTTGCACGGTCCTTGCACACACTGACCTTTGTGTAAGGCCAAACAAACAACACAGGCGCCGGCTGCTCGAACGAGCACCCAGCGCCGTTTCGGATCACTTTTCGTAAACTCGGGGCACTTTTTCAACTTATGTTTATGAGATTGGCAGATCGCACAAGCGTTTCTTACACTTTTATTGTCACTTATTTCACTGGGGCGTTTACGCGGCGGGGCACTCACGGTGTCGCGCGCGGGCGCGGCGCATTCTTTTGCTTCGTACGCTGTCGCGTGTACTGTGGCCTTGAAGTCGCGCCTCTCGCGTCCCGTCGCGGCCCTTCCTGATCTCAGCGAGCAACCGAAACGAGGCATCCGGTCCATGATGTTCCGGAGGAACTTCGAGAACTCGGTGATGGTTGACTCGGTTGCAGTCTGCGCCCAATTCACCCGCAGAAAGAAAGGTAACTTTGCAGTTACGTCGCACAACAGCGCCGGGTTCGCCAAGTAATCCGAGGGCATGAGATTTAGTTGGCCACTAGATTTTGGATCGCCGCACTAAAATCGAAGAACTGTTCGTTCGTTGCGTTGTCCGGGAGGTCGGGGAGTTTCCTAACCCTCTCTAGGGTCAGTGTCGCAATCGAGTGGACGTCACCGAAGCGGCGTTCCAGGACCTCGAGGATTTCCGGGACGTGCTCCGGGTCCAAAAGAAGGCTTGCTACTGCTCCCCGCGCCTTCCCGACGAGTACGCGCTGAAGTCGCATCAGGTTCTCCGCCTTGGTCATCTTGCAGGTGGTGGTAGACGACCAGAATTGGGCCTGCCAGCCCGGCCAGTCCAGGGGGTCGCCGGCGAAGTTGGGAAGGTCCTTTGCCATGGACTGTCTGGCGAGGAAGGCCGTCATTTGGTTCCCCTGTTCAGTTGAGTGGGAGGGGCCATCGTTGAGGCTCCTGGCTTCAGCCCTCTCCATCAAGGCGGTCAGGCGGGCGAGTGACTCGTCCGTTCCACCGCTCACTGGGGGCCAAAGCGCCTGCATCGGCGCTCCGTCCATGCGGGGTGGCGGGGCGTGTGTGCCGGCCGCGTACCCGCGTGTGTTGTCCGGCGCCGGGCCTTGTAGGCCGGGCGCGGCGTTGTAGTGCGGCTCCTCTCGATTGGCGGAGCGCCCGTGGCTGCTCCGCTCCTCGCCGCTCTGCACAGGCTGCGTGGGTCCCCACCGCGTGTCGGCCGGCGCCGGGGCCCTCGGGCCGGGCGCGGGCGCGCTGCTGTGGTCCTGCATCCTGCGCTCAGCAGCATAGGGGTCGTATGATGGGACCCTGCTGCTCGGAGTCGGATCCGTTCTGCTCCAATGTGCGCCTGACGCGTCTGCATGGTGCTGATGTCCGGGCTCCTGGTGGGTGAGTGCTGGCGGCACCTGCCGCGGTTGACACGCCTGTGCCGGTCCGTTGTAACCGGATGGTGTCATCCCCAGTGGCAGCGCTCGTTCGGGGGCTGAACGCGGGTCGTAAGACCGCGCCCAGCCGCTCGGAGTAGGATCTGCTTGTTCCCACTGCGCACCTGGCGCCAGGCTTGGTGCGCCGGGCGCGGGTGCGTCATCGTGGTACTGCGCCCTGTCCTCCTGTGATGTGGGGTCGCCATGCCTCCACTGCGCGCCGGTGTGGGCCGGGCCGTCTCGGCCGGGCGCCGGCGCGCTGGCCCGGGTCTGCTGTCCGGGCATGAACGGCGTTGGATCCTGCCGCGGTTGACCTGCTTGTGCCGGCCCGCCTGGGCCGGGAGCGGTCATTCCTGCTGGCGGCGCTCGTCCTGTGAGTGCACGCAGTGAAGCCTGAAGATCTTCCATCTGTGCCGCGTATCTCTCGACCTCCCGCTCGCGCCTCCGCAGCTCCTTGCGGAGCAGGCGGACGGTGTCCTGGGTAGAGATCGAAGACGGCTGGTCCTCATCCTCGGTGTCCGTGCTCCTGCTCGGACACGGCGTGGTGAGGTCGGCTGTTGCGGAAGCCCCGCTGTCGGCGGGCGCAGATGAACATGTCTGCAGCCACTCGGCGGTCGTCTGGTCCCCGGAAGGCACACGAACGGCGGGCGCAGGCTGCTCGGCTGCGGTGAGAGGGGCTGCCGGGGGCGCTAGGCCCGGGGCGGCAGCGAAGTGGGTGGAAGGCGGTGCATTCCCTCCGGCTGTGGTGGTGGAAGGTCCAGCGGGCCCACTGGAGGCTTCCTTCCCGGAGCGGAGTGAAGGCGACATCGGAGATGAGACTGATCCGCGGCTCGAAGGACCATGTACGGGACGCACTGGACGTCCCTGTAATTTTTTATTTGTGGCGCCGACTGCTGCTCGTCTCCGATGTAGTCCACGGGGAAAGGGGCGTGATGCTACTTAACTCTCGTACCGAAAGCGGGCGAAAAAATAATAAGCAAGTTATATTTAGTCGGCGATCGGTAGAGAGTGAAGCGTGATGCGAAGTGGGGTGTGCGAGGGCTCAGCCTTTATAAAGGCTATTTTCAACTGATGCTCTTGGCAGGCTCTAGGCATGCACTGATTTGCTCTGCCCAGGGCCCACCTATTTATACGATTTGCCGGCGGCGGTCCCGGTAGCAGTGCCACCTGGCGGCACTTTCCCAAAGCTACCTGCCGGCCGCGAGGCCTCCCACTGTTTTCGCCACCCCACGCTTCGACCGTTCACACTTCACTCCGTCCCGACCGCCTCGTTTATTCCTCATGATCAATTATACAAGAAAAATACAAAAAAGAAGACTTATACTCTAAATACACAAAGTTGCGACGTTAAAACCGGGAGCAAAAAATGTACGGGGAGAATTGTGGGACTGGCCAAAATGGACGCCGCGGACCCCTGTGTGCCCTCTCTCGCTCGCACACAGCTTGCTGGCCTCGGCGTCCTAGGTAGCAGACTTTCAGCGCAGTCCCCTCTCTCCGCCCGTTACCTAATTCAGCCCACGATTCCAACGCCGCACAAACACAAATAGATAGATGAAATTAAGTGATAATATCGGGAAGTTTTAATCGCCCCCGTACGTCCGATACAGGTTAGTTTATATCGTTCTCCCGTTAATCAATCAATCAATTAATCAATCAAATCAGTTTATTTCATCAACAGACATTACAAATTTTATTTTTAAGGCATCTATTGAGAACAGGCAAAATAATACATTGTGTATAGTATACTACCAGAAACGCATGAGAGATGGTTCAACATTTTTAGGAAGACAGGATACTCTCCAGAATTAATAGTATTTGCCTTCTGAACGTACTTTCTATAATATGAAAGATACATCAAAATACGTTATTTTATTCATTCTTAAGTTTATTTTCATAGATATGTTTCGAATGTTTTATACCTTCATAAGCAATTAAACAATTATTTATTAAATAGTCCATTGTTTTTGCCGAAACACTATGATACTTCAAAATTATAAACTGTTAAATTAAAAAACTTTGTTTTATGTATCGCAATTGTATTTTTATTTTACGCGACAGCTGTTTCGTCAACCTATGTTGACATCATTGTAACATCTGATGATGTCAACATAGGTTGAGGAAATAGCTGTCGCGTAAAATAAAATAACATTGTGGTACATAAAACAATGTTTTTTAATTTCACAGTTCTTATTTAATTATTATATAATTAAACAGTTCTTATACCAATAGTTTATAAAAATATATATTTTACAGAAAAAAATGGTTTGACAAGTTTATAGATATCTCAAAGCTAAAATTATATAAGAAAATCCATTGAAAACAATTATTTCTACCACACTAACGTCTTAGGGACCTCATCTCTACCGCATTTATTGTGCTCTCACCCCTCTTCTATATTTCCATACATAAGGGTTGGGACCAGAACTCCATTGTGAGCAGGCATTTTCATTGAAAAATTATTGTTTCCAATAACTATTTTTAAAGCTCCATTCACGTTGTAACCCGCACCAAACCCCTCTTTCGACATCACTATCCATTCTGCCATCCGCTATATATGAAGAAATAAAATAAAATTATAACAGATTTTACGGATGTGGTGGAATAACTTTCTTTCTAGCTTCGTAACCTCTATTGAGAAGCCGTTTTATCTTTACATTATTTCGCGAGTCATTGTTATACGATATATACAGAGCTACAAATACAGAATTGTAGCTAATAACGCCAGTAAATTATTCGCGCAATTTTCCGACGTGAATTTCAAATAAATTCCCTGATTCCAAATTCAAATTCGAACAAACCTGTTATGCGCGACACAGAATTGGAAACAACGTTCTGTGTTTAAATTATTCCCGCCCTGTTGTGCTAACGAACGGAGGGGAGTAATCGTGTTCCATTATGCAACGGCCAGGCATTAGCCGTTACATCTGCGAGCACACAGCCTCGGCCATTATAAAACTTAAAATACACACCTTGTATATTTCTGGCATCCCGATTCGTGAATTAAATTTTTCCTTTCATATCTATAATAGAGTATTTACAAAATCCGGATTATCAATTAGTTAAGATCCAAACTAAAAATATTCTATAAATATGGATCTTAACGTTTTCTTCTTCTTCTTCTTTCTCAGTCTAGATCTCTTCACTGCTAGATATGGGTATCTTCACCCTCAACATTTTCATTCCTTTCTGTCGCTTTCTTACCCTCTGCCTATCCGCTATTGAGGCTACGTGATCAGCCCATCTATTCTGTAGTTTTCCAACACCTCTTTTGTTTGCCTGGTGGCCTGGTAACCGATGTGTTTGAACTCAATTTTATCCTTAAATTAATGATATTTTTATCACATTGTATTACGTATTAAGAACTTATCAAAAATAACATAAATTCAATATGAATAAAAAGGATGAAAAAAATAAATTGACTTTACCAAAATAAATTGTAAAGTATTTCATATTAATTTCCTAATTTTGTCATGGCGCATCTGCCACCAATTAAGACAATCTGTAAGTTTTAAGGCATAGACATCTGCAAGCATAAATTGCAACAATAATACTCATTTCATTTATTTATTTAAACATATCAACGGCATCGCAGAACAAACATTCCAATACACCAATGATACAAAATATTATTAACAAAATGTTTGAGATACAAGAGTAAATAACACATAATGAAATAATATGATGAACTCACAGTTATAACAATGACAGAGACAGCGCCTCCCTCAGGTCAACTAAACTATCACTAAATACGTTGACCTCCGAGGTGACACGATTTAGCAAAGATATTGCTCTACCTACCGGCATACCCATAGGCATGTTGCTCCTGCATCGTGGGAGATAAAAAAATCTATGGCCCCTTTGTCGAAAATCAGGGACGAACAGACCTACATCACTCAAGATTTCTGAGTTGTGTATACAACCGCCTATCAGTAAGCACCACGAGATGATTATAAATTAAAGAACATTTAGAGAAAGGGTTACACAATTTTAAAATTAATAAGAACACATTTAATTTGCTAAAAAAAAAAGATAGATACCAAACCACTTTTGAGCACAGGTCGACGTGAAAGATGTACTGCAGCAATAAGAGATAGATATTTATAGTAATAGATCTTCTGCAATCTCTTTCCAGATTCTTTTCCCTAAAGATTTGGTCTTCATTTCTACATTGCTTCACAGAAGCGGCTTTAGAAAATCGGCTAGAGAAAATCGTTTAAAAATATATCTGTACCCCTCACCTCTTATTCTACTCCACAGATCAACTGGGGTAGTTCATTTTAGATTAAATTTCTTGTAATAAATAGAAGTTTAGCAAATGATATCAACTTCTCGAAGGGTTAGGCAGAAATAATGGACAGCCACACTTTTTTATTCTGACATACTTTTCTCGATTCCTCAACATTATTACATCGTCTCATGCACGCGTGTGATTTCTCCGACTTATTACGTGGCCGACATTCATAATTTGATTGATTTTATTGTGCCACGTTTTCCTCAGTCTTCTTCTTTTTCTAGTTTCATTTACATCGTTAACGAATCCTTTTTTACCATTCTTTCTTCATTCAATCTTTCCATGTATACAAAACATCTTAATGATTCTATCATTATTTAGTGTATACCACTTTCAATCGCACTCTATCATACACATATTTGCCTAAGAGATCTCATTTCTACTACATATTTTCTACTTTGTGTTTGACGTTTGTGGCTGAATATGTTTTAATGATTTCTGAATGTTATTTTTAAATACCAAAGCCTTATTCATGTTTCAATTGACTTCCACATTCATTTTCCTTTAAATGCTGATATTTGTCTTTTTAATAGAAAAGAAATATGCAAAATTAACTAATTCAAAAGAACAAATGGCATTTCCTTCATTTGTATCTCATTTACGAAGAATATAAAACATCGTATTGTAACTTGTGTGAAAGGAAACAATAAAAAATCATAATATGAAGTGAATAAAAAGATATGTAATACACGTTGAAACTGCGAAGTTTTCTAAAGAAAATTAAAGATGTTTTCAAACAATTTTGTGGTGAGGGAAATTATACATGTGTACTAGTAATAAGGACGCACTATTTGGCAATTAATTTTTGTTCGAAAATGCCATTGCAATGTGAAACAAATTTATCACTATTATTAAAAAGAAAATGTATACAAATTATGAAAAAAAATTATATAAAACCAAACAACAATCGTGTTTTTAATACATACTCGTCTTGACTTATCTTATCTTAAATTTATTTTCGATAACAATAAAAAAACTATTATATAGATGATACAGCATGCCTGGGAGCCGATTATTTCCGCAATGGTTTCCTAATCCAATTACGTTAGGCAGGTAAATGTGATGTTTAATATCTTTCGCGCATCTTAGGGGGGCAACGAAAATTTTGTTTCATGTATTGGGGAATTTATTCGTCAGTAAATAATTGCAAAATCAAAACATTTCCTATAATTGCAATGATCAATAAAGACGATGTTTTAATTATTACCATAATAATGACCTCTTATACGGTTCCAATAACACTTTTCTTTTTAATAACAGAAGTTTGTGAAGTTAAATATCAGACAAATAAATCGGCGTGATGGTTGAGGAACATTGTTTGGGACAATAAGCATATACTAGTGGAAAGCAATGTCAAGAACTACAAAACATACCTCGTGCCTATAATGACCTACGGAATCGAAGCAAGAACAGATAGGTTCTATCGGAACGAAATACCTACTTAGAACAGTAGAAATAAAAATATTGTGACATATTATGGGTAGAACCCTTGGAGATAGGATAGCTAACGGAGATATTCGAGAGAGATTGTTGATGACATGGGAAGATGGAGTACCACGTTGAGACATGAACCCATTGGGGATTCCCAAGATCAGGATGCACGAGGCTCCAGAGAGCCGTGAACCACCAGGACGATCACCAAAAAGATGATGAGAAATTTAGACGTCTTCATCTCAGAACCAAAATTTGTATCCTGTCTGAACAAATCACAAGATTTACAAAAATAAGTGAATGAAGAAGTTTTATACCGTAATACTTATTAGTTTTTTTTATAAATAAAATTGATTATTTTGAAAAAATAATATTGAAGGCTTTCCAGGATAACAATAAACGAAAGATATTTCTATAGCCAGCCAAAAAAAATATTTACATACCAACCGTTAATTATGTGTAAATTTTTTAAATCAAATAATTATTTAGCGATTTTGTAGAAAGATTAATATGAAAACTGTATTAAATTTTACAAATTTTGCTACATAGCCAAGAAAAATATATTACTTCTTCTTCCTCAGCCTATTCCGTTCACTCCTGGACAAAAGCCTTCTTCATTCGCTTCCATGTCACTCTGTTCTGTGAAGACTGCATCCAGGTTATTCCGACGTGTCTGTTCAGATCCTTCCACCATAGTTGCGGTTGCCCCGCACTTCTCTTTGCCGTCCACGGTCTCCAAGTCAGCTGTCTTCTTGTCCACTTTTTGTCTGAGCTTCTGGCTACGTGACCTGCCCATTGACATTTTAGAGTCACCACCCAGTGGATGATGTCAGTGACCTTTGTTTTTCTCTCACCGTATCGTCTCTTAGGCGTATTTCTAACATGGCTTTCCAAAGAGTCATGGCTTTCCATGACTCTTTGGGTCACTCGTAGTTTCTCGGCACTTTGTTTGGATAGTGTAACAGTTTCAAGACCATAAGTACCAACTGGCAGAACGCATATATCTACATATTTCTAAAAATAAAATGAACTAATTACTTAATTAGAAACCTTGTTTAAAGGTCAATCCATCATAAATAACTCTTGTTTGAAAATAAAAACCACTCGTCTTCATTAAAATAACAAATCACACACATGAATGAATATCGATAGCGTAAAGGGGTTAAATAACTTACTTCCGAATTTCCTGATCTATGCAATACGGTTGAATAACCCTAAGTCTAACGAGGGGTTTCTCTGTAACACGAAATGACATGGAACGTAATCCACTTACCAATTTATTTAGACTCCGATCCCCGTCTGGGATCCAATTCCGAGATAAAATCAGCGAAAAATATATATCGCGATAATATCTAACCCGCCGAGAAGCCCGACCTATCAAGCCAGTTCATACATGAACCTCTAGAGACCCCGTTTGAAAATAGAATATTATTTATCCATATCGAGAGATGTACCCTCTTCATTCAGCTGTAGCTGAGCGAACCTACTCAGCCATGTTAACCCAAGCACGAGGGAAGATCGATGTATTGGTGGAGTAAGCGGAAACAAAATGACCCGGAACACAACTCATTACGGTAGAGAAATGTCGCAACCCATCTGAGCTTGTTATAAAACCGTGCGTACATTTTTTTATTTCCACAAATTTAAATGATCTGAACCCTTTTCCATTCTTTCGTAAAGTTATCTTATATTTAAAACGTTAATTTTTTTTTGTGCCAGTACAATTTTTTTATTGTATACTTTTACGGCTTTCTTGAAACAATTTTTTTAAATAATATATTCTTTAACAAATGCATTCATAAAAGTGAACATAGCTATCCGAAAGTTACGTGAAATCGAGGGTATGGTTAAATGAGGAAGAAGATTTGGGAATGAACATTAACCAGGATGGTAGAAACTACGGCATAAGAGTAGCACTGGACAGTATATCTCAAGAAAGATCCCTAGGACGACCTCAAAAAAGATTGAAGAACAACTGGCAATTCACTCCTCAAGAAGAAAATAAATAAATAAATCTATAAATAAATAAGTAATCAAGTTAAGACACGGTGGTGCCAAATTATATTTTGTGAGTAACTTCTTCATCTTTCGGTGCCGTGTCAGGTCCCCCCCAACGTTGGAAATCAATACAGCAAAGGTATCTCTATCCCGCGCCACTTGGAACAGGTTCTGAACTCTTGTTATTCCTGTCCACTCTTTAATGTTCTGCAGCCAGGACAGTTGCCTTCTACCAACTCCCCTCCACTTTACCCATTAATATCAGTCGAGGAAGTGATATTTTTCTCCCCTTAGCACATGACCCAAATATGATACCTTTCTAATTTTCACACTTGACAACAGCTCTCTATTGGCTCTGGCTCTCTGTAGTACGTCTGCATTACTGACCCTATCGTTCCACGGTATACGGGGCATTCTGCGGTATATCCACATCTCGAATGCTTCCAACCGGTTCACTACATTCACTTGAGTCCAGGTTTCGCAGCCATATAGTAGAACAGACCATATAAAACATTTAATCATTCTTTGTTGGAGTAACTTAATTGGTTTAATGCACCGCAAGGTTTGTGTGTTTGAGTCTCGTCACGACGACAAATATCTTTCTCGTACCACAATTTTTCTTAATGCCACAAGTACATTTATTTGACTGAATGTGTTAATAGTACAAAAGTTCATAGAATTTGAATAAATTGGCGGGAGGCAAATCTCCTAGCTACTCGACATTAGGGATTGGACTGACTTGATGATAGTTGGGGAGCTGCCAGGGACAGAGACGCCTAAACTCATGTGGAAGTCAGCTTAAGGGTGATCTGACATGATACCAAAAGAAGAATTTATTTTGAAATAATTGAAAAAAAAATATTTTCAGTTGTGAAATGATTTCAAATTAAGGTGTTATAAACATTGTTAACATCGTTACAGACTTTCCCCGTTGTAGATCTGGAGATAAAAATGTAGCATTTTGGAGTACATAGTATATTATAGAGATATAAAAAATATGAAATATTTGCATAAATACCTAAACCTTTCCCTTAAATGTTTTACTTAAGTTTTGTAAACGTATTTTAAAAAAACAGCTTTTTTTTCACCGCTCGGAACAGCTCATCCACACTTCGGATGCCGGTCCACTCCCCAACGTTTCGCAGCCAGGACATTTGTCTCCTACCGGACCCCTCAGCGTGATTTTTATTAACAGGTCGTTTCATTTTGATTCCGCCCATTCATTGATCTCACCTCGCATGTGCGTTGTGTGTGGGCACTTTTAGACCCTTAATGGATCAATATATCGACCCTTAAGATTACTGTATTCGTTATGTCTGTTCAACGTTTTGGTCTCCGCTTTGCCCCATCAAAGAGGCGTAATGAAATAGTTGAATGGGTAATTACATAATTCAAGTACTTTGGAATCCGTATCCTCGAGGTTTAATAGAATTCCAACTCGTATAGGTTAGGTTTTATTCTAATGGATTCGTCTTCAACTAATGTAATGAATTTCTGGATAGACACTTAGCTTCTTTAGTTTAAATATAATTATCTATGAACCATTTATAATAGGATAACAGGTTAATTTCACTATAAGTAGGTTTCGTTTAAAGTAGTCATTACACGGTCAAAGTTATATTTGCAGTCTTAGGGTATCTAAAAAATCAAAGATGGCAGTGCATATAAGCCTTTTTGTACCGACTCTTAACCGATAAATAATCGAAAAATGGAATTGGAAAATATGAAATGAAAGAAGTTTGATATTTTAGATAAATTTATGAAAAATCTTCTTATCCTAGCAAAATAAATAAAATTGGTAAGAACCATGAAGATAGATTTAAAAAATGTTAAAAATTGTTCTATTGGTCACTGGAAAAATCGAAAAAAGTATTTGGCACTTTGTATTATACTACTCGAAAAAAGGGATCTAACAGTGTGACAGTCAATCCTTTCTACTTATCCATTCGGAGAAACGGTGTGATTGATAGTTATTTAATTAGTTTAATTTATGTTTTCTATGTTCGCCGTCTTCGAACTTGGAGCAAGTAGTTGAGTTTGTGTATTTAGGTAGTATGTTTACAAGAGATGGGCGAGTGGAGAGGGATATTGAAAGAAGGGTTGGGGCAGGCAACAAAGTGAATAGTGCACTTAAAGTTGTCATCGCAAACAAAAACCTATCCAAAAAAGCTAGAATGGCAGTGCACAATGGTGTTCTTCTACCGACCCTTATGTATGGAAGCGAAGCATGGAACTGGCAAAGGAAGGATGAAAGTAGAATAAATGCAGTAGAAATGAGATCTCTTAGACGAATGTGTGGATACTCTGTGTATGATAGAGTGTCGAATGAAATATAAGAAGTGAATGCGGTGCGAATGATGGTGTCATGAACAAAATAATGAAAGGATCATTAAGATGGTTTGGACATATGGAAAGAATGAATGAAGAAAGAATGGTAAAAAAATTATATGTTAATGATGTAAATGGTACCAGAAATAGAGGAAGACCAAGGAAAACGTGGCACGATCAAATAAATCAAATATTGAATGTCGGCCATGTGAGGAGTCAGAGAAATCGACGCACGTGCATGACACGATGTATGAATGTTGAGGAAGCGAGAGAAATATGTCAGGAAAGAAAGGTGTGGCAGTCCATTCTTTCTGCCTACCCCTTCAGGGAGACGGCGTGATGGTTAGTTAGTTAGTTAGTTATGTTCGCCGTCACTTCGTTTTGTGGATTACATTTGAATCATGAAAAACATTGTATTTTCGCAAAATATTATTCCAAATTTCACAAATTCATTTGGCACAAAACTCGTCATTCCTCTGTGATTTTTTTTAAATATTAAAAGAACAAAGGATAATTGCTGTAATACAATGTTTTTCGAAAATATTCAAATCTACAACACAAAATGATGGCGAATATATAAGGAAGAGTTAATTAAATTTTACCCTATACAGGGAGCTTATAAAATGTTTTTATGCTTTTACAAAATATATAGAACTTGCAGATCATTATTAAAATTAAGCTTAATTTCATAATAATATATATTTTATTACAGAAACATCCCTGCTCATAAAATGTTTTATTTATATTTGGAATATTTTACAACCTAGCTAACCATCACGCCTTCCCCCGAAGGGAGAAGCAATAAAAATAGAGCGCCACACTTTTCTTTCCTGACGTACTTCTCTTGCTTTTTCAACATTCATAAATCGTGTCGTGGCTGACATTTCATGTTTGATTGATTTGATCGTGCCACGTTTTCCTCGGTCTTCCTCTATTTTTAGTTCCGTTAACGTCGTTTTATAACAATATTGAAATATTTCCGGTTCAAAAATAAAAATAAACATATAGTTCTTAACATCTCACAGAAAAAACAACCTTGAATTTAATGTTGACAATCGTATTTACGGTTCACGTAAATAAAGGATGTGTATATCATATAAATAGGTATTACATTGTATTCCCACGATCGCTTACTTTTATGAATTCACCTTCGTCTCCATTTGTATTCACATGAATTTGTAATATTGCTTTTCATCCAATTGGACTTTCCGTGGAATATTCCGCTTCTCTCTTAAGAAATTTCCACTCCCTTTGAAATAAAATAAGGAAAAGAATTCCTAAGCGATTTTCCAGTAAAATTGAGTTTCGCCTAAGGTGCATTCTCTAGACAATTTAAGTCCATTATGAACCCTTCCCACTTTTTCTTAATTGAAGTAATTGCGTTTTTCTTCTCTTTTATTTTCTTTGGAATAAAGAGCTTGAAGTCTATTAGAAGCTATATAATATCTTAGATAATTGTTACGAAATTTAAAAATGTTATTTTATTTTATTTAGATGATCGTCTAAAATATTCAACACTTGACTTCTCATTCAGAGAATTTGTGTTTTGTCCGAGTTATCTGAGTACATTTTTTCCCTCATTCACAATGTTATATTAAAATTTTCCACCTAGAGTGAGACATTAAAATTTCAGCCGAATCAATTGTAATAATACGAATCTAATGCAAATATATTTGTACTGTCGTATAAATGTAATAATATGATCGAGTTGCAACTGCCACGACTGCCACACCGAAGGTTCCGTGTGCAAATTCCCGGCGATGGCAGAGTGATTGTCACACTGTCTTCGATCTGGTGTAGAATTCGCGTGAAAATTAAAAGACAATGATTTAGCTACCTGTCATGTCATAACAATCAATATGATAGGTACCCTTCACATCGATTTGGCTCACGCTGTTATGATTTAAAGAGCGATTCGACAAAACGTATTATTATTTATTACTCAAATGAGATTCAGCAGCAAGCAAGCATAAATTGGGTTTGACGGTATTTAAGATTCGACACAAGACAGCTCCGGTATACGTTTTGAACCTCTATGTGACACCCATATCAAGGATTGTGATTGGGTTGTAGAACCGTTACCATAGAATAATCTCCCTGTTAGTATGAAGGGAGTGACGTTAAGAAACAACAGAGAACTACTCTGTTCCGTCAATACATTCCTAGTACGTCCGATTTTGAAACACAGCGCAGAGACGATGCCACAGAGAGAGGAGGAGGAGACGAAAAGAGAGACCATCGGGAGACGGTGGTGGCTTCACTGCCAACGTCTTCCTTGCTCTACTAGATGCTCAAGAGTGTGTGAGTTCAGGATTAGTCTCTTTACCAACACGAGAAACCACAAGCATGAAGGACAGTCTTTCTCCGATATGAGGGACAGTCGATGATAATGAATTTTACAAAACGGCACACTTTAATAATAAATTACCAGAAAATATTTTTTTGTTTCTTGAACAATAATGTAAACCTCCATATTAAATAAAGAAGGCTAGAAGTTCTATTATATTTTATGGGAATGATATGTTTCGCCCTTCTAAGGCATTATATATTATTACTAGCTAGGGTGGCAACAGATGTGCACCCAGTGGCGATACTCCCATAGAAGCCCAGAAGCCCGGCTTGCGTAAGAAATTTTGAATCAAAACCCCCAAATCTAAGTTATTTGGTGGTTTATGCCCCCGCATAAACCACCGAGTCACCTTCCAACAATGTTCCCATCAGACGTAAGAGGAATAGCCACAAGAGCTGAACCTCTGAAGCCAGAAGAAGGTTTTGATTCAAAATTTCTTAGGCAAGCCGGGCTTCTGGGCTTCTATGGGAGTACTGCCACTGTGGGCACCCAGGATACTCAGTTGGAGACCATGGGCAAATATGCGAAGTGTCGGAAGGCCACCTATGAAATGGACCGATGATATTGTCAAAAAGGTTGGAAAATCTTTAACACAAAGGGGGCAGGATAAAGACGAGTAGAGGAAATTGGAGGAGGCCCTATATCTAGCAGTGGGGGGAAGATGACTAGCAAAGAAGAAGTAGAAGAAGGCATTATCAAATATAATGTATCAAATATTAGACATTTGGCGAAACATTTCATTCTCATAAAATATAATGAAACTTCAAGAAAACTCACGTTTTCATTGGTATTATTTAGAAAATAAATAAGTTATGCATAACCCTAAAAATATACATTTTAAAATAATCAAATGATATTACTGAAATCTCTTGATGGAAATTCATTTTAAATAATAATTAAATAAAACGATGTTTTTTAACTACTTCCACTTTTGTCTTTATTTAGACAGCGACCGGTTTCGCCAGGCTCGCTGGCATCGACAGACTGGTGACGACAGACCAGTCATTCGATGCCAGCGAGCCTGGCGAAACCGGTCGCTGTCTAAATAAAGACAAAAGTGGAAGTAGTTGAAAAACATCGTTTTATTTAATTATTATATACATTTTATAAAAATCGCGTGTTACAAAATGTTTCATGGATCATATGATGTTACATAAAACATATGTTAATAAACATTCAAAAATATGACTTTATAGCGTGCCCTTAATGATTGAAGATAAAGTATAAATGAAGTACGTTTATTAACCGATATTACTTTACGAGGAAGTAACTTTATACGAGCAATACTTCGCAATATTATTTCACATCAAAGAGATCCCTTTGCGTGAACTTTAGTATTAGCATGTAAGCTCATTCATTTTATTAATTGGCGATAAATACTAAAGTAACCGAAAGTCTATCCTCGAGCCTCGCTAACTTCCTAATTGTCTACTAAGTAGCTGAAACTTTATTACGGCGCGGCAAGGATTCGGTATATCGGTGTATGTATGAACGAGTAGCTTGCAGCGATGGTCAAATTATTAAGTTTAAAATGACACTATGCTTCCCTCGTGTATACGTGAGGAACTTCACTTAACATGGTTTGCATACGATGTTTTAAGCAATCATTACGTAAACTAGTAACCGATTTTATTACTCATTGTTGATTTATCAGTTTACTTAAAGTTGTCATCGCAAACAAAAACCTATCCAAAAAAGCAAAAATGGCAGTGCACAATAGTGTTCTTGTACCGACTCTTATGTATGGAAGCGAAGCATGGAACTTGCAAAAGAAGGATGAAAGTAGATTAAATACAGTAGAAATGACATCTCTTAGACGAATGTGTAGATACTCTGAGTGTCGAATGAAAATATAAGAAGTGAATGCGGTGCGAATGATTGTGTTATGAACATAATAATAAAAAGATCATTGATATGATTTTGACACATGGAAAAAAATATTTTAAAAAATATGTGTTAACGATGTTAATGGAACTAGATATAGAGGAAGACCGAGGAAAACGTGGCTCAATTAAATAAATCAAATATTGAATGTGGATCACGTTAGGGGTAAGAGAAATCGATGCGCGTGCATGGCACGATGTATGAATGTTGAGGAAGCGAGAGAAATATGTCAGGAAAGAAAAGTGTGGCAGTCTTTTCTTTCTGTTTTATCCAATTATGGGTTTATTTACTTTCGACATGTTTCGAAGAAAATAATATGTATTTGACATCACGAGAACTTCAATTTACTCGTATAAACTGTCTCGTATACTCGTATAATCATGATGATATACTTTTTTTAATTAAGATAATCTTCGAAACGTGTAGATATAAATGAAAAATCTTTATTATAATCAATAAAAAATTATGTCATATCAATGTTATCACTGTTCCATTAAATAAATATATATTCCTTCTATGATTAACCGGTAAAAAAATAATTGGTTACAAAAAATACTTAGGCGCTCGTTTTATTACCACATTAGATTTTATATATTTTGTTCATGTTTCCTTATCTCTTCTTCTCTTTCCTTTTGCCATTTCCCATCATCTGGGGTCGGCCCTCCTCGTACGAAAACGCCAAACTTTTCTATTTTGACTCATCTCCACTGTCAGGTTCTCGTGTTGGAGCTCCTTTTCCATGTTGGCCCACCATGTTGCCATTAGGCGACCTCTTATTCTTGATTTTGTGGGAATGCTAAGGGCTTTTCTCTTCGCATTACATGACCGTACCATCGGAGTCGAGATTCTCTTAATTTTTCCGTTATTGGGGCAACCTTAAAGCTATCCCTAACGTATTCGTTTCTTACGTGGTCCAGCCTTGTGACGCCTCTGGCCCACCCTAGCATTTTCATCTCGGCAGCGTGGACTCGACGTTCGTGTGGACTTTTTTGTTGGTCCAGCACTCTGCTCCAAATAGCATGGCGAGCCTCACTGCAGTCTTGTAGACATTGCCCTTAATCCTGATTGGAATTTTTTGATCACACAAGACACCAGATAGAGACCTCCACTTGAGCCAGGCGGTGTTTGTCCTGTGTTTGTCCTGTGTTTGACATCAGTGTCTACGTTGGCGTCCACAGTAAGGACCGACCCGAGATACTTGAATTGGGACACCTTGTTAACTGGAGTATTGTCAATGTGAATTGTATTTTCATGGGTCAAATCTGTAGCGATGCCCTCATATTCACATTCTAAATATTCTGTTTTACTCCTGCTAATGCGTAGTCCATTACACTCTAAGGCATCTACCCACTCATTCAATTTAACTTGTAATTGTTCTGCCGAGTAACTTGTAATCAAAACTATGTCGTCTGCGTAGAGAATGCACCACGGTACAGACTGCTATATATTCCTGGTAAGGTAGTCCATAACCATGTTAAAAAGGAAAGGGCTCAGGGCTGAACACCGATGGACTCTGACCTCCACCGCAAATGGTTCGCTGATGCCTGCGGGGCTTTTTACTCTTGTAGTAATTTGGCAATACATGTCTTAGAGCAGTTGAATGTTGTATTCCGGGATGCCGTGGGATCTCGCAGCCTGCCACACCAGCAAATCGATGAAAAGTAGGTGAAGACTTTTGCGGTTTGATCTGTATTTCTTCATCACTATCCTTATAGCTTGAATGGCATCTGTGGTAGATTTTCCTCCCGTAAAACCAAATTGGTTTTCTGTTAATGAGGAGAGCTTTTGGAGGCGCTTATTTATAATCCTTTCCCATACCTTCAAGGTGTGTGAGGTCAATTTTATTCCACGATAGTTTCCACATTCGCTTGCGTCGCCTTTGTTTTTGTAGCAAGGAGTGAGATAGCTATGTCGCCATGACTCCGGGATCTGGCCAGAGTTGACAATATTGTTAAATAACAAACTAAGCCAAGTAATTCCAACATCTCCAGTTATTTTTCAGATCTCGACTGCGACTGCATCAGGGCCAGCTGCTTTGTTGTTTTTCATTTTTGCTATGGCTTCTTCACCTCCTCTTTTGACACTTCCTAAATGGGACCCACTTTTCTTCTTGTTTAGGGTTTCTAGGGAATTATTCATTCAGAAACGCTTTATAGTATTCATTCCACCTAGCGTTTATGTCCCCGTTTAAATATTTAAAATATAAATATTTAAAAAATACGAAACACTGATCTTTCCGAAAGCAAATTATAATAGATAACTGTCTTAAGAAAAAAATTAAGTTATAAATTATTTCAAATTGAGTCAAGATAAATCTAGTAATATATTATGTTTTGCTTTTACCTTTTACCCTTATCCTTTGATAAATAATTGAATACCTTTAATTATACAATCCTACCAAACAAAACTGTAGGCAATTGTGTACAGCCGACAGCCCTTTTGCTAATCTTGCCCTTTTTTAAACAGATTAAATTAATTTCTATGCGTGTCTTTACAAAAGTAAATAAGTTACAGTAGGTAACTAGTTGTGGAAGGGTACAGATTAGGGTTAAGGTTAACCCGTAGGTCCGAGGGGGTCCCCCTGCCCCGCCCCTCTCCGCCCTCTCCACCAGGTGTAAGAGGGTTATGAGCGGGAACTTAATTGGGAATCTTCCTGGATATAAATTGGAAGCCAGCTCTATAGGAAGCACTCTACTCTAGCAGCATAAATAATGAGCACGCTCGTCCATGAAAAGTTATCTGCGCAGTTTTCAGGCTTAAACATTAAATATTTCTCGTGAAAATTGATCATGAATTCGTACGTTTGAATTATACTAGAGAAGCTCTCAGTATGACGGGTAGTAAAAATTACGATTGAGTATGTAACTAGATATAACTTATTTTCATAGTAAATTTTTAAACTTTCGTATGAAGCACTTGCTTTGTGGTGTGACATTATTAAATAAAATAATAATAAACTTTTAATATTTGTATCTGAACCACTTTATTTGTTAACATCAACCGGTTTCGCTCCTGCCGGAGCTTTGTCAGGATGGGATAATAAACTTAACGTAAAATCAGAGAACAGGTGAAAAAAGAAATATAAATGGAAGGGAGAACAGGGGAGTTTTATTTTTTATTGTTATGCGAATATTTCAAATTATTTACAATGGGGAACATAGTTAAAATGGGGCTATGGAAAAGATTAGTTTGGTTATTTAATAAAAGTAGATTATTATTATTTAAATTTTAAATATTCGTTAATGATGTAAATGGAGAACGGAGTCGAGACATGAAAAAAATGGCATGACCAAATTAATCCAATTTTAAAGGTTGGTCATGTAAGAAGTCGGAGGAATCGACGTGCGTGTATGACTCGTTGTATGAATGTGGAGGAAGCTAGAGAGATGTGCCAGGATAGAGTAGTGTGGTGGTTCATTCTCTCTGCCTACCCCTACGGGGAAACGACGTGATGGTTTGTTGTTAAATTTTAAACATTAATGTCGATTTGAAGGCCGAGATTTATCAAGTGTTATATGGTAGCTGAAAATACAGTTACAAAAATACGACTAAGTTTGTTAATACGAGTATGTACGAAGAAATATAGAAAATATATTTAATAGATGAATGATGTGTTTGACATGGCAAGACACAACATATCACTCCCATGAAACATAAATCAGCATATATAAAACGGACATTTTGATCATTACATAATACTTGATATGCATGTTTACAACACATATAAAAAATCAATTTCCAAAAATAATAAACTAAGCAAATTAATAAAGACATAAGAAGTTGGAGAAATCGACATGCATGTATCAGACGAAGTAATAGAATAATGAATTAGAACAGCGGCGGTCCATCATTTCTACATACACCTGGGAGAAAAGGCGTGAATCGTTAACCTGGCATATTCGTTTTATAGAATGGATGATAAACACACGTACAGTCGTGAAGTTAATAGTCATATGTTAGAATATCAATATCAGCAACGCCATTTTTTTAAAAACATGGCCCTAAGAGGCAATTTTTAAAGTAAAACTAACTAACTAACTAACCATCACGCCGTCTCCCCGAAGGGGTAGGCAGAAAGAATGGACTGCCACACTTTTCTTTCCTGACATATTTCTCTCGCTTCCTCAACATTCATACATCGTGTCATGCACGCGCGTCGATTTCTCTGACTCCTCACATGGCCGACATTCAATATTTGATTTATTTGATCGTGCCACGTTTTCCTCGGTCTTCCTCTATTTCTGGTTCCATTTACATCATTAACATATAATTTTTTTACCATTCTTTCTTCATTCATTCTTTCCATATGTCCAAACCATCTTAATGATCCTTTCATTATTTTGTTCATGACACCATCATTCGCACCGCATTCACTTCTTATATTTTCATTCGACACTCTATCATACGCAGAGTAATCACACATTCGTCTAAGAGATCTCATTTCTACTGCATTTATTCTACTTTCATCCTTATTTTGCCAGTTCCATGCTTTGCTTCCATACATAAGGTAACAATTCCAATTTTTAAAGTAACGCGGTTTATATTAAAGTTTACATTTCAAAACAGAATAGCAAATCGTGATAAGGGTCTGTACTTCAATATATTGTAAAATCAACATATAAATTATATTTATCGTAACACCAGTCCAAATTAACAATCCGAAATTAATACAACTGAATTCAATTTAGTGTTACTGGTATAAATATTTAGTTGGGACATGTTAGG
The DNA here is from genome assembly GCA_022606425.2 of Lepidostoma basale. Taxonomy (NCBI): domain Eukaryota; kingdom Metazoa; phylum Arthropoda; class Insecta; order Trichoptera; family Lepidostomatidae; genus Lepidostoma; species Lepidostoma basale. The sequence goes on along the minus strand of JAHDVF020001093.1, from coordinate 135,084 downwards.
TTGAGGAAGGTTAAATAAGGTGATGCTTAAAGTGGGTTGAGATAGGTGAGATTATCTTGAATACAACTATACTCCAAACAATACAAATTATGAAATCAAATATCACACGAAATATCTTCCAGGCAATAAGAACACATTATTTGAATACAATAATGTATAACACAGAAAAGCTTCTTTTTTTTTTATTCCGTAAGAAGCACTTCATTTGTGATGTGACATTATTAAATAAAATAATAAAATGTTAATAAATAAACTTTGTTTTTTGTATCACAATTGTATTTTATTTTACGCGACAGCTGTTTCATCAACCAATATTGACATCATTAGGTGTTACAAAAATATATCAAAACTTCCAACTTCCTCTTACGACTTCCAAAAATTTGTCAGACGTAATGGTCTTAAGAAGGGCGGAATGGGGAATGTTGTTAAACATAAAACGATCGCTCAACACAACCAATGACAGGCCATAAGTCCTGTAAGCGCCCCGGCCACCATATTCTGTTCCCAGAAAACAATTTACATCTTCGGCTCTATTGAAATACAATTAATCCTTATAAAAAAATATATCAAATGTAAAATTTTCGTGATTTTTCGAATATTTGTGTGTATTTGTATGAACAAATACACATAAAGATTTGAAAAATCACAAAAATTTGATATTTGATATATTATTGTAACACCTGATGATGTCAACATAGGTTGATGAAACAGGTGTCGCGACATGTCGCGTAAAAAAACAAAGTTTATTCATTAACAGTTTAAAGTGTTAAGGTTGTTCGGCCAAAACAATGGACTATTTAAATAAAGTAATAATACACTTGTAATATTTGTATCTAAACCACTTTATATGTTAACATCAACCGGTTTCGCTCCCGCCGGAGCTTCGTCGGGTGAGAATAAACTGAATATTATTACTCAGCAAATAAAGTCGTTTGGATACAAATATTACAAGTGTACTATTCTTTTATTCAAGTTTTTTTTAATGAAATTTTAAAAAATGTAATATTTTTAAATGTAGGCGTAAAACCATCCCGTCAGGATGATGGCAGCAAAAACATTGAGATATCGCGTATATGATGCTAAGGATATTATAAGATGGAGTAGACAGCGAATGAGGGACTAATACATGCCCAAATAATGAACACCACCAGACTCCCCTATATTGCACTACATAATCAGCATCACGGGACCTGTCCTCGTGGAAGGTCTCCTCAAAGATGGAAGGACAACTGGTAATTCACCTCACAGGAGGATCAACCCTCTAGAGAACAGATCCCATAGGTCTACAGAAAGGAAAAAGAAGAAAATGTACATCTACATTTAAAAATATATATATTTTAATTTATTATACAATGAAATTCTACCATGAAATTTCATATAAGAACATTAATGTTTTGAATTTTTTATGTTATTACAAGGCATTCTTTTTGAAATAATTACATTGTTGTATAATATTATTTCCTTGTGGATTTAATGAAGGAAGTACTTTTGATAATAAGAACATTCATCATTCACCCTTGCTGTTTACACAAATATATTAGCTAGGAAGTTAAAAATAAATTGAAATTATTTATAACATCAAACAAATTCAAACGTGCCATAATATCGATAACAATAACCTGAAAGCGAAATTGAATTAGCAAAGGAAACGCCAAATAACAATGATGCGGCACTTTCTGAAAATCTGAATATTTTACAGACCTTCCGAACCAAAACATTGAGTCGATAATACGGCGTAGGTGAATACTTAATCCGTACGGAAAACAAAATTTACCCTACAAAACATATGTTCCACAACTTTCTAGACGGAGAGACCGCTACAAATTTAATATTCTAGTTAATAATTAAATAAAACGATGCTTTTTTTAACTACTTCCACTTTTGTCTTTATTTTGACACCGACCGGTTTCACCAGGCTAGCTTTCGAAATAAAGACAAAAATAGAAGTAGTTTAAACACATTATTTAATTATAATTTTAAATGAACTTCCATGAAGAGATTTCAGGAAAATCATTTGATTATCTTTACATTCCAGAATAAAATCACTGGCCATCGCGCATCAGCATGTTGACATTTTAGGGCTGTGATTACAATCAATAAGATTATTATGATGTCATTAACTTATCGTCCCCTATCGATGCATTTGCAACCATCTTTGCCTTAAATCTGCACATCAACATTGTACAATATTGTTTAGTAGATTTGATATATTTAAAGGTGTGTCATAATTTGTATTTTTAAGAAATTATCTTGCTAAGTTGCTAAGAAATTATCAAATATGGCAAAAAAATTAATTTGTTGTTTGTTTGGGTGAATGAAATTTATGTCGCAATTAAATCTCTTAAAATATATAACGCTGTGTATTGTATCATAATTTGTTTTTTCGCGAAAGGAATTTGAATTTGTTTTGACGGAATTTGTTTTGGCGGAAACATTCTGCTATTTCAAAATTATTAACTGTTTAAATAAATCTCTGTTTTAAATATTATATTTTGTTAGCGAAAAATAATAAAATACTAAAAAGTGTGATACAACATTTCATATTTTAATAGTTAATAATGTTAAACTTTTATAGTGTTTCGCCCAAAACAATGGACTATTATTGAACCTTTATTTTCTTATTATATTATATATCTGATGATAACTGCAATTCCACAAAAAATTCACATATAAAATGATTTATTATTGCGCTGAATGTCTTTGAAATGTAGATATCTCGTAGAATATTTAAAATATCATGGACAAAAAAGTCACAAACGAGAAAGTACTGCAGCGAATGAAGATATATATTGTCAATTCTTAGAATACTTCGGGCACATTATGAAAAACGATAAAAAACAAAGTGTTGCAACTGAATATCCCAGGTAAAATAACGGAAAACGAAGTGTCGGGAGAAAAAAAATCCTGGTCAGGGAACCTTCGAGAATGTTACAGTTAGAGCTGCTGTATCAAGGTTAGAAATAGCTGTGACGTCGTCCAACCTCCGATAGGAGAAAGAAATGAAGAAGTAGAATTATTCGAATCAAATCGAATCAAATCAATTTATTTTCTCAAAAGATATTACAAACAACAATTATAGTTTAAGATATCAATTGAGAACAGGCAAAACATAAAAAATATATAACACCAGAAACACATAAGAGATGGTTCGACATTAGGAATACATAATACTCTCCAAAGTCGAGTATTTGTCTTCTTAACGTACTTTCACGCATATGAAAGACGTCGATCTCCGAAGCAATCATGTTCAGCAGTTTGATTGCTCTCCCCACCGGCATCACCAGAGGCAGGTTGGTTCTGCATGCTGGGAGATAAAACAGTCTGAGCTGACTGTCAAAGATAACCATCTGGAACATAAAGATGGATAGCCTCCAAGATAACGGAGTTCTCAAAGAATCCCCTGATAAGTCTGAAGAAATGGGTCAGTGTGCACCCATCTCTTCTTATCTGCAAATTATTGGTCCCCAGCATGCCCAAGAGGAATGCAGTGGGATAAAGCCACGGATAGCTTCCAAACTCTCTCGTGTAGAGATATCTCAGAAATCTTTTCTGAAACCTCTCTAACATGAGCGAGTATCTCGCCCAGTGGGGACTCCATATCACCGAACCACACACATTATCGCGCCTTTCAAATTTGAGAATACTTTGCTAACTACGTGGCGATGTAATTACTGTTACCTAAAGGTGTAATTCAGACATACCACTCAATTTCCTTATTCTACACCATTAACCCTAGTATAATGTATCAACAGATAATCCCTAGACTCTCGCTACATTGGATATCGCTCTAGTAAGCCAAACATGTCTACTCCATAAAGTTAAATAAAACTTATACAAAACGTAAGATTTCCTTAATATTTATGCAAGTAATTTTTAACCAACAATTTTGTAATGATAAAAAAAAACAATCTTATCATTTGACAATATCAAAAAACTAACTAAACTTACTAACCATCTGCCATTCTTTTCTTTCCTGTCGTATTTCTCTGGCTTCCTCAACATTCGTACATCATGTCATGCACGCGCGTCGATTTCTCTGTCTCCTCACTTGACCGATATTCAATATCTGATTTATTTTATCGTGCCACGTTTTCCTCGGTCTTCCTCTATTTCTAGTTCCATTTACATCGTTACCATATAATTTTTACCATTCTTTCTTCATTCATTATTTCCATGTGTCCAAACTATCTTAATGATCCTTTCATTATTTTGTCTATAAAACCTTTATTCGCGACGCATTCACTTCTTATATTTTCATTCGACACTCTCCCATACACAGAGTATACACACAATCGTCAAAGAGATTTCGTTTCTACTGCATTTATTCTACTTTCATCCTTCTTTTGCCAATATCAATACTTCTTCTTCTTCTTCAAGTGCCCTGTCGGGTCCCCCCAACGCTGGCGATCACCTTGTCAAACCTGTCCCTGTCCTGCGCCGCTCGGAACAGCTACTACACACTTCGGATGCCGGTCCACTCCCTTAAGTTTCGCAGCCAGGACATTTGTCTCCTACCGGGCCCTCACCTTTTCCCTCCAATATCAGTTGGAGAAGATGGTACTTTTCCCCACGCAACGTATGACCCAGATGTGAAATTTTCCGAACATTGATAATTGATAACAGTTCCCTGTCAACTCTAGTTCGCCTCAGGACTTCGGTATTGGTAACCATGTCTGTCCAGGGAATTCTGAACATTCGGCGATGGAGCCACATTTCAAATGCTTCCAGTCTGTTCATTGTGTTGACTTTCTAGGTCCACGTTTCACATCCATACCATAAAACTGACCACAGATCAGCATTTGATCGTTCTCTGGCGGAGTTTCAAGTTTATGTTATCATTACAGAAAAGTGGTTTCATTTTATTAAACGTAGCTCTTGCTACCTCAATTCCGCATTTTATCTCTACATCTGGGTCAAGAGATTGCGTAAGTATGCTGCCTAGGTATTTAAATTTTTCTATCCTTTCAACGTTACGGCCGTTCAAATACAATACTGACCCACTGAAGTCAAGCCGTCCGAATGTCATCCATTTGGTTTTATATAGTGGGCAATACAATATCATTAAATAAAAAATCTAGAAAACTTCTCTTTGTATATTTTAATACATTTAATAAACCATGTTTTAAAATTAAATCCAAGTTGGATTCCGAAATGAAAGTTCATAGATGGTTTGTTTTCTCAATTACAAAAAAATATATTTTGTGACATTGAACGTTCTGCGGAATCAACGTCAACGTGCTACTAATTTGATTAAGGGTGAATACACACCTAACAATGCCTCAAACCCCACTTTGATAGATAGTAAACACGCCAAGATCTCGTCAACTTGCGAGTTACCAAGTAACCAATTACCATATGGGTATAATACATTTAAGAGTTTAAAATTGAATTCTGTACTGACTTTTTCTACAATATAATTTATAAATACCGGATAAAATGCGTATCTCATCCACCACAGAATAAGCAAAATTAAAATTACTGACATACTTCTTTCGCTCTTTTAACATTCATACATCGTGTCATGCACATCAGTCGATTTCTCTTACGTGGCCGACATATAATAAATGATTGATTAGGTATATGTACAACAACAACAACAACAAACCATCACGCCGTTTCCCCGCAGGGGTAGGCAGAGAGAATGGACCGCCACACTACTCTATCCTGACATACTTTTCTAGCTTCCTCCACATTCATAAAGCGAGTCATACACGCACGTCGATTCTTCCGTCTTCTGACATGACCAACCTTTAAAATTTGATTAATTTGGTCATGCCATGTTTTCTTTCATCTACCTCGAATCCGTACTCCATTTACATCGTTAACGTATACTTTTTAGGTATCTGTAATTTAATCAAAAGGTAACTTAACTTTTAACCTTATGTTACGGTATTACATACTTTATCTTTCAAAATTATAAGTTTATTTCAAATTATTTGATTTGGTATAGAGATTCACAACTGTGTTTGGGCAACTGATTATTATTATACCAAAATATTTATTTTTGAATTATAAAATAATTCAAAATAACGCAATATTGTTTAATTCAATCTTGTTTGTTTTTTGCAGTAATATTTTATATATTTTACTAGTTCTTGAGATGCCACTTGTGCCTTTAATGATGTGGTTTTCCTTTGCTTTCCACATTCGTTGGATACTACAAGTTAATTGAAACCGATTTCTGTATACAATTATTTTGACTACTGATTCTTATGACATGTGATAGGTAGCTAGTCTATCGCCATTTTTATTGTGTGAATTGTTCGTAAATATGCATTTGAACTGGAATTAAGTGTAGAGAGAAAATAATTATGAAAATTTTTGATATTGTGTGGGATGTGTGTATAAATATAAGCATTTGAAAATTTGATCAACACACTGCTTAAAAAAATTGGTAATAATAACTGTGGCTGACAAAGTTACCGGAGATTTTTCCTTTGAGCTTTCGTTTCGTGAAAAGGGCCCATATACTCACGTATAAGGTGCTCGCACTATCTGAATCGTTACGTTGCTAGATGGGGCTAGGTCAGGTTAGTATGGCCCGCCGCGCGACACACGTGTCCGAATGAAATAGTTCCGCGATCAATCAACTCGCGGAAACCACTCGACAACTCGACTCGCCCCAATGACTCGCAATTTCACTCAAATTGGACTGAATTGCTTTCTTTTCATATATTCTATTTCCTGGTTTTCACGGTGCTTATCCTTTTAACTTTTTATGAAAGTTTATTTGAGGCGTAGCGTATATTTTTGGGAGTTCCTTTGAGCTATTTTTAAACAAACATTTAGTCTTGAAATGAAATAAAGCCATTTCTTTTTTCTTAATACCATGTCAATGAAACATGGAATATTCATTTATTGTTTCTTGAAGAATGATGTAAAACTCCATATAAAATAATTGATACGAATGAAAACGTCGATTTTCTAGACGTTTTAGTATATTTTATATTAATGTCATGTTTCGCCTGTCTAATACATTATCAAATGTTTAAACGAATTAAAAATAATAAATAAACATTTCGTATTGCTTGGGACAGGCGAAACATATCACCCACATAAAATATATTAAAACTTCTAGAAAACAGACGTTTTCATTCATATCAATTTTAAATAATTCTTGTTTTACTATTAATGAAGTGTGGTATTGTTTTTTGCTTATTTACAATTGCTATTAGTTCATTCAAATATGTATCTAATGATGAAACGAGAAAGTAATGTAAGGCGGATGTCTCAATTTATTTATAACGCCAATTTCATACGTAGGTCCTTACATATGAAATTGGCGTTTTGTATGGGAGGAACATAAAGTTGATTTTTTTAAATATAATATATTTATTTAATCAAAGTATGTACCATTGCTATCTATGCACTTTTGCCATCTCATAGGTAGTTCATCGATCCCTTTACTAAAAAAACCATTCGGACGGGAATCAATAATTATCATACAAGATCCACTTTTCATCGCAGGTAATGAATCGATTCAAAATCCCTTAATTATTGTGCCGGTTGAGTAATGCAACGCAGCAGTCAACGCGCGTTTGTTGATTTGCTTCACTCAATTCGTGAGGTACCCACCTTTCAAGCTTTTTCACCTTCCCAATTTGCTTCAAGTGGATTAAAACAGTTTTATCACTAACACCGCAGCCTGCAGCTAACTCGGACGTGGTTTGCGATGGATCCGCTTCCACAATAGCCTTCAATTCTTCATTATCAACTTTGGTCTCCGGCCGTCCACGGGGCTTGTTCTGCAGGTCGAAATTTCCAGAACGAAAACGTTGGAACCAAAAACGCACTGTGTTTTCTTTTGCGGCACCGTCGCCATACACATCATTAATCCTTCGAGCCGTTTCTGCAGCACTGGTGCCACGGTGGAACTCGTACTCGTAAATAACGCGATATTTCAAGTTTTCCATTTTGTAAACTGAGTGACGCAAAGAAAAAAAACAATTGAGGAAAAAACAAATGAATTATAATTTTCGAAACACAAATACTTGAGTAAATAGCTGTATAAATTTGAATTTGGAATTCCTAACCAAAGAGAAGATATTTGAGATCAAAGTTGCCAGTACGGCAAAACGCCTATTCCATATGTAAGGACCTAATATTTTATATTAATGTCATGTTTCGCCTGTCTAATACATTATCAAATGTTTAAACGAATTAAATATAATAAATAAACATTTCGTAATGCTTGGGACAGGAGAAACATATCACCCACATAAAATATAATAAAACTTCTAGAAAACAGACGTTTTCATTCATATCAATTTCAAATAATTCTTGTTTTACTGTTAATGAAGAGTGGTATTGTTTTTTGCTTATTTACAATCGCTGTTAGTTCATTCAAATGTGTATCTAATGATGAAGCGAGAAAGTGATGTAAGGCGGATGTCTCAATATATATGTAGGTATATACGAGTATAATATAAATGGTATTGAAGCTGTACAGAGCTGACTCAGTCAGTCTCTGGGGTCCATGGGCTATCTATATATAATATGTTTCGACATTCGCCTTAGCTGAGGGAACCAAAGAAAACCTCAACCGGAACATTTGAGGTATGATAATGAGAAGAATAAAAAGAATGACATGTATCGCCTTTCGAAAGCATTATCAAATGTATAAATAAATGTATAAGGGACATATATATTTCCTTTAGAATACTCTAATTTACAGTCTCATGTCAAATGACATTTGTATAATATGCACACAACAAATTTGTCTAGACTTAACAGAAACGACAACCTTGAAACCCTTTGTAGCAGAGTGGTAATAGCCAAAACTGCCTCACCGAAGGTACCGGGTCCCGATTCAATTCCCGGCAATGGTAGTGTGATTGTCTTTGGTCTGGTGTAGAATTCACGTGACAATAAAATGGCGATATATTAGCTACCTATCACATATCATAAGGATCAATAACTTAAAAGTTATGTACGAGTATAATAATTGGGTTCAAATAACCTGCTGTATGTATACTAATGTGGAAAGCAATGGTAAACTACCCCAAATCATTTGATTCAGTCTATTATTGGCACAATATTCTGAGTATTTACATTTTGAAAGTGTTATACTTTTATTTGACTATGGAATGTAAAATAAAATGTCAAATTTTAGAATGTTAAGTTTAAACTTATCTTCTTATAAAACACATTCTTATTTTACTATATTTTAATTAAATATATGTTTTATTTGAAGAGGTTTTTTATATTAACAATTACATCATTTTCTATCAACCTACATCTTCATTTTAACTTATTGAATTGTATGTGTAGACTGAATACAAACTGAGTTAATTTAATTTGTAATAAAGAAAAAATAGTATGTATTATGTATACCAAGTAAATCTCAGATAGATTCTTAGCTCTTTATATCTCAGAATTATAAAACAAACGAAATCCATTAAAGCAACATTCAAATTTTCATTTTAAAAAGTTCTGGAACGCCGCGCCTGTAGGTTGGTACACAACTTTTTTGTTAGCTTCCCTTTGGAAGTTGAGTTTTTTTCACGTAAAGCTTTGAGAACCGAAAGAGGCGGCGGAAAGGGAGGTGGACACGGATTTCGAGTGTTTTGAATAAGGGTTTTTTCAGGGCCGTAACTTTTTTTTATATTATAAAAAGACAAAGAGGCTCTATAAAAGGTTTACGAAATATTGCGTTAAACATTCCCAAGTATTATAGATCAAATTGTTTCTGGTTTTATATAATTTAATGTGATAAGCTGAAATTGTTAGCAATTCAACACTTGCATTTTTCAATTTCAATAATTGTTTGTGAAATTGGAATAAAACTTTTTTTTAAACTTCATTGTAATATTATCAACAACGTTCACTAAGATTTGGATACGGAAACCTCCAAGATTTTTAAACAAAACTTATTATTCTTCTATATATTTCCCATCACTTTGTGTTGTGGATTCAATTTGAATAAATATGGTAGAATTGCACTTCGAATTAATTGTATTTTTACAGACATGTTTTGGTTATGACTGATATTTTTAGATGTATAAAATTTAAGGAGAACAGTTACTATGCCTCTGTACAAAGGAAGAAGATCGCGTATGGAATGTGGAAACCAGAGAACTATTAGTATTTTTAGTAGCTCTGTGATTAACATGGCACAATCAAATAAATCAAATATTGAATGCCGGACACGTGAAGAGTCGAAGAAATCGACGTCCGTGCATGACACGATGTATGAATGTTGAGGAATCGAGAGAAGTATATCAGGAAAGAAGAGTGTGGAAGTCCATTATTTTTTTACCTACTCTTTCGGGCAACGGCATGATGGTTAGTTGGTTGTTAGTTTACATTTTTTTAATATTAAAATTTGTACATCAAAAAAGTTGTGTCACAACCAAAATATGTCTGTTAAAGAAAAATAAAATGGTATAATAATACTACGTAATATTCTAATTATTCAAACAATACTTACTTATTCAACATTTCATACTACTGTTCATTCTTAATTATTCATAACGCCGGGAACAATTTGAAACATAAGAATATGGATCAAAAGAAGAATAAGTATATATATTTTGAGACGGTCAATATTTACATTTACTTGTAATGGCACGTGTCACTTTTCAATTTGTATTATCCGTCAGGCGGCCCTGTTTTACCTCGGGGTTTCGGTTACGTGAGGTATTTTAAAATGGATTAAACCTTTGCGTATTAAGCCTGAGCGATTTTGAAAGTTTATAAATTTAATCATAATTCAGGCAACCCGAACTTTTTTTATCTATCAACACTTGGATTACACACTTACAACGCAATAACTTGTAAGAAATTATTATGGATTATTTTTGCATAAACTAACTTCAAAAAAATTTTGGTAAAAAATTATATGATATGGTAATGGTATCATAGATTTAATTATAATATTAACAATATATTATTGTTCGAAAATTCCCAAAGAGTGTGCTATCCAAATTATAAATGAAAGTTTTAATGTTGATTATATCACAATTTTTTCAAAAAGTTTAATTGCGTTATTTTTATAATAAAACACGTTATAATTTAATATATACTCGTATAGAATATTTCTAGAAAGTATTTATTTTTTAATATGTGGTTTTACTATGAAAAATGCAACCATTTTATCGCTAAATGTCCGTGAATAAGTTAAATAATTTTCAAATCATCAATGGCAAGGAAAATGTAAACGAGTAAGACCCTATTAGGGGCTAATTCTGCGAGACTTGCCATAGATACGAAGAAGAAGAAGAATGAACATATTTTTTTCCTCGTATTTCCAAGTGTTTCACATTTAGATTATTTTCAACCGCTATGATTACATAGGATGACGAAACAGCTGTCGCGAAAAATAAAAAAGTCATTAAAAATTGCTATACCATCAAGGGCGTTTTATTTATTATTTTAACAGTTATTAATTCTACTTGATTTTATTTATTATCTACTATTAAGTATAAATTATTACTGGATTAAGTTAATGTATATATGTTACATCACATAGAATCCAGCATATCTAAAATTTAAATTATTTGTAAATGAAATGTTACCATTGTTCAATGGGTATACAGGTATACTCGTAGTTATACTTCTACTCCAAGTCTTAGAAGATCCGTGATGAGAAATGGCTAAAATAATATCTGCCATTGGCCTAAAACAACATTTGAATTATACATCTTGTATTCTCTTTACTCTGTGGGATTGAAACCATTAAAATATGAATACTTCTAAGAAATCAAATGACATTTTTGTTTACTTCAGATACTGAATAATTCATGGTAGAAAATGTTATAAATAAAACATTCCCATCTCGTTGTATGTAAACATGTTTTAATAAATATTCCATGAAATGATTTTTGTCAAAGATTCATCTAAGAATATTTTTTTCTTCGTAATATTTCATTGCTCTGTAATGACAGAATAACGATTAGTATCCTTTGCAATGATCCCGTAAATAATAGCTTTTCAGACCTGAATTAATTATTGTCTTACCTTTTCTTGGCGTTATAATTTGAGTTTTACAGATTTCTCAAAGTCATGTTACACTTTCTTGTTTCCAAACAAACTTACTTACTAACCATCACGCCGTCTCCCGAAGGGGTAGACAGAAAGAATGGACCGCCACACTTTTCTTTCATGACATACTTCTCTCGCTTTCTAAACATCATGAAATGCATGCTCGTCGGTTTCTCCTCATGTGGCCGACATTCATTATTTGATTTTTTTGATCGTGCCACGTTTTCCTTAGCCTTTCTTTATTTTTAGTTTCATTTACATCGTTAGAGAATCCTTTTTTACCATTTTTCTTCATTAATTCTTGCGATGTGTATAAACCATCCTAATGAACTATTCATTGTTTTGTTCATAACCTTTCACACTCTATCATAAAAAGATTTTCTACACATTCGTCTAAGCTATTCTATTTTACTCTTTCACGAATTTACATTTTCTATTAGTATTTATGTATAAAACTATTAAAGAGTTTTTATGTATAAAACCATGATATTGAAAATAAATAAGTAAATAACGTTTTAACTGCTCTTAAGTATTCACACGCGTATAAAACGCCTTTCGTAAAAATAATCAAAATTAAAATTTTCTTCTATACTCGCCTTCACTTTGTGTTGTGGATTCACATTTGAGTAAATAGAAATGCCTTTATATTTTCACAACACTTTCTTGAGCCATATTTCTTCGATATACAAATTTTACAAATAAATTGAAACAGAATCGTCACTTGTATACAACAAGCGGTGGAGTTATGTCAAAGAATAAGGGTAAATTTTATCTAATAAGGATTGAGAGGGGGATGAATAACGGAAATTGAAGTGAAATTTAAATAGTTGTTTCAAATATGATCGTTATTTTTAATGGCTTATTTTATCTTAGATTTATGTTATTAACATACAATATTTCAATACCATTAAATTTATTAAATGAATGATTATTTTTAATTAGGTTATTAACAATTTTTTTTTTTTTCATTTTTTTTTTTTTTTTAAAAAGACTAACATCAAGGATTTACATCAATGATATGAGAATTTATTTTACAATCTTCAATGTGAGCAGAAATTAGCTCATTATTATGAAGAAGAAATCTGATCGTGTCCCGGCTTGAACCCATGTCCCCTGGATCAGGAGCCAAGCGTTCTATCCCCTAGACCACCACCCGAATTTTTTTAAAGAATTTTATGTAAAGAGGTTTTTCTTTATACAACGTGAGTTTAAATAACTATATCCGTTCTTAGAACAAACGAGAACAGTTGTCAATTTTTTTAATGGAAAAGGGAATTTGTTTTACAAAACCGCGGCTGGTTAACATTTTCAAAGGCTTTTCGATTAAAACTTGTAGAGGGGCTGTCCGGACGGGCACAAAGTCGCCTGCGCCGGAGAGCGAGGCGAGGCGAGCCCCTTTGTGAGCGCCGTGCCATTGTTTCCGGACATCAGTACACCGCGATTAAAACTGTTGACTGGGAAGCAGAGAAGTGTCAGTTCATACCTCAACGCTACTAGACGTCTTACATGAAATAGGTTGTACTCAAAGCAAAGCTACGTGCTTCGATAGAGATATTACCATTCTACTCTAGTAGGTACTTGGGATGCTATAATTATTGAAGCCTCAAAATTAAAATTAATTTACACTTTGGAATTGAAAAATAACGCTCTTTATTTTCCACTTAGATATTAAATATCACGGAGGAGAATTTTATCTTCAGGTGTAAAATATATAACAAAAAACATAACAAAGAAAGACTTATTAAAACATAGTCCATTGTTTTGGCCGAAACACTATGATATTTTAACATTTTATAACTGTTAATTCAAAAACTTTGTTTTATATCACAAATTGTATTTATTTTACTTTACGACAGCTGTTTCATCAACCAATGTTGATATCATCAGGTGTTATAAAAAAATATCAAATTTTCGTAATTTTTCGAATCTTTGTGTATTTGTTCCTAAGTCAATTTGAATATTTCTTTGATAAAATTTTGAAGTTCTTGCTGCAGCTGTCGTAAAGTAAAATAAATACAATTTGTGATATGAAAAAAGGTTTTTGATTTAACAGTTATATAACTTATTAAAACCTATTTAAAAATCGATATGTGATATATATATATTTTTTTAAAAGAATAATACCAAATATTTCAATCAATGATATTAGAATTTATTTTACAATCTTCAATATGAGCAGAAAATAGCTCATTATTATGAAGAAGGAATCTGGTCGTGTCCAGGCTCGAACCCAAGTCCCCAGGATCAGAAGCCAAGCGTTCTATCCCCTAGACCACCACCCGATTTTTTTTTTATTTTACCGAGAATTTAATATTTAAGTGGAAAATAAACAGCGTTATCTTTCAATTTCAAAGTATATGATAATGGATTTACACAGTGTTTCATGCCTTAACTTTAAATAAATTAAAATTAAGACGATTTTCAAAATGATTTAACAATACTTGTATTTACACCATTTATATTATAGTTTGTTTTTGTTTACAACAGGTCGTTTGAACCAAATTACTGCATACAATTAGGTTTTTTTTTAGCTATTATAATATAATATATATTCTCATGACATGTGACAGGTAGCTTATCTTTTGCCGTTTTATTGTCACGTAAATTCTACACCAAACCAATGACCGTGTGACAATCACACTGCCAATCACAATCGTGTAACATGGAAATAGAACCCGGGACCTTCGGTATTGCAGTCAGAGCTCTTACCATTCTGCCACGAAGGTTGACATTACTCAAACCAACCAGTTTCGTTCTCGCCGGATCTTCATCAGAATGACAAATAGTAATTTGTTTAAAAAAATACGTCTTATTTATGTAAATATAATAAGTAATTTCCTAGTAATATTGTTTTTCGTAATAATTATCATAATGTCATCGTAATTGCTACAAAAAATTGACACTTTAAAATCGTGTAATCGTATTGACAACTAACTTTCTAACATGTTTATAATACAACCTCGTATTATATAATATATACGATAATAAAATTCTCGTGTTTCGTTTTTAATATCGTGTTAATAGAAATATGCAATATGATTCAGACAGGAAGACATCTCTACCTGTAGATATTATATCTCTGGCCTATGAAATCAGAAGACTCAAATACAAAAATAAATTTACGTGACCAAATGGACGCTGCACGTTCATATTACACAGCGTACCGGAATTTCGCCCACTGCAACGGTCGGTAAATTCCAAATCCGATATTAATTATATAATTCTCGTATATACGAATGTCATACATTGAAGCTTTCGCCTTTTTCCTTTGCTTTACGTTAGAAATAAAATGAATAAACGGACTTTACTTTCGCATCTCCATATATGTGTATTTATATTTTGTACGATAATTTCAATTATCGTTTCTTCTTTTTCTTCTTCTTCCTTAATGTAGACCTATGTGGTCTGTTCTCCATAGTGTTGCTCCTCCTGTGAGGTAGATTCCCAGCTGTCCTTCCATCTTTAAGGAGTTCTTCCACGGGGACGAGTCCCATGAGGCTGATTATGCAATGCAATATAGGGGAGTCTGGTGGTGTCCATTCTTTTAAACATTACCGTACCAGTCCCTTTTTCGCTGTCTGCTCCATCTTATAATATCCTCAACCTCACATATCTCTCTTATTCAGGTGTTCCTCACGCGATCTGTCAATGTCTTGCCTGCTATCGTCCTCAGTGTCTTCATCTTATCGTTTCTTTTTTTTCTTTATTTTATATATATCGTTCTATATATAACTTTCTATCTAAAATATATATAAGTTTCTAACTTTTCTTTCTAAATATAACTTTCTAACCCAATTTTTATATGCAATTTGTTTTTAGCTAATAATATTGATTCTCATGACGTGTGATAGGTAGCTTATCTATTCCCATTTTATTGTCAAGTGAATTCCACACCAGACCACAGAAAGTGTGACAATCACACTGCCATCGCTGGGAATCGAACCCCGAACCTAGTATTGAAAGCATAACTCGTGCAATCTGCCACGAAGTTCTTTATTTTCCATCATTTTATAATATATTATAGTGGATTCGTATAACTTTTCATTAACAGCATATTTTCATAATATTTTTTTAGCACTTTTTACGACCATGTTAGGGACCGCAGTCCTTCATCAGTGTTAAAATTTTAACAATAAAATGAGGCAAATACGTTACAAATATTCTTAATGAAAGTGGAGAGTTTGTATCATGAAATGTTTTCCCAACGTTGACACTAACTTAGGAGAATGCCTCTCTATCTTTAGACGCTCAAAACAACTTCTTAACAGATCTGAAGTAGTTCTATTCACAAATGTTTTGCAGCCAAGATATTCTCATGCGTATTATTAAAATTTATATTAAAACAATGAAAATAAAAATATATTTTTAAATATTAAAAAATATTATTTTTTTAAATGTAAATTTAGTTAAAATCAGTTAATTTTCGTGTCTTCAATCGGTTTTCGCAGCTCGCTGCCATATTCTGGTCAACGAGGTTTACAAAAATTCTGGTCATCGGGTGATGATGCCAACATCGGTTGGCGAAACAGCTGTCGCGACACTCTCAGTGAATAAAAAGAAATTGTGATATTATAACAGTAGTTTAAAATTTGAACAGCAAATATACATTAAAATTTCTTTCTTCAGTCCATTCTTTCTGCCCACCTATTCGGAGAGACGGCGTGATGGTTAGTTAGTTAGTTAGTTACATTTAAAAAAAAATATTTTCATTTTCATTATTTACAATAAACTTCTGCCATTAAATTTTAAATAACAAAATTAGTATCTTTTTGAACGCTTCTTCAAATAAAACATGTGTTTTAATATAGTAAATTTTAAGCTTTATAGTAAACTTTTATAGTAAACTTTCGCGTTTTTAAGCTTATTTGTAAACGAGCGAAAGCAGCGCACATAATAAATTCTTACGCAGGAATCGAGAATTTTTTATAGACAGCCTCTTTAACAATCGATGTAATCTTTTTCTTTCTTAATTAATCTTTCAATTTTTCATTATTTTATTTCTTGTTATCTAGTGGATGTCACTTTTCCATTGGAGAGGTTTCACCCTTCAGATCCTTTCTTTCTTCACTCACTCTTAGGACCATTTCTTTGGAATTGATCAACATTTGTTTATCATCACTTATTGTATGTTATGTACTTCCGTATTTTCTATTCAATCCTAATTATTTATCAATTTTTAAACTGATTGAAGCACAAAATATATGTACTGTGTCTTTTTTTTTAAATTAAACAAAGCAAACATGGCTGATTTTTACCCTTGATTACAACCCACTTCATTTTATCATTGCAGAAAATACAATAATGACTAAAGAGTTAAAAATGATAATTATGATTGAGATTTTAACAGCATCATACTCAATTAATACAAATCAATATCAGACATTTAATAATGCCTTAAAAAGCCTAAACATATCATTCCTATTAATGATATTAAAAATTCTATAAAATAGACGTTTTCATTATAATTACTTTTTGAATTATATTTTATGTGAATCACATATTTCGCCTGTCTAAGGCATTCTAAAATGTTTGACATTTGTTAATGTCTTAGACCGGCGAAACATGTCATTCCCGTAACATAAAGTAAAATATCTAGAAAACGGACGTTTCTATTGGTATTAATTATTTTACATGGAATTATACATCATTGTTCAGAAGAAGTTTTGAGTGGAAAAAACAGTGTTTTAATTCATAACTTATTTTTCTTGACATGTTTAGAAGGTTTAACACCTTCATCATCGGGAGAACGATTCAATTAGTTCATATCTATTCTATATTCTATATGAAATGGAAAAAAAACACTGTTTTGATTCATAAAAAAATCGTCATTATGGAATTCCACAGTGTTAACGCCTTTAGTTTAATTTTAGATAAACTTAAGGCGTTAACACTGTGGAATTCCATAATGACGAATTTTTATAAATTAAAACACTGTTTTTTCGCCTTAAGTATATCTAAAACATAATAAATAAGTATCTTACTTAATAAAAGATCATTTTGTTTAATCAAATAAAAATGTAAATACATTAAATCGTTCGAACTTATAATACAGGTTCATCTTAACGGTCTTGTGACTCTTAATTAAAATGAAATGAAGTTACATAACATGAGTTTGTATAAGAGTGTCTCTTTTATGTACTCGTAGGAAGACGTTAAGTATTTCGTGCGATCTCAAAAAAGCTCCGTGAGTGATATTTATAACGTCCCAGGAAACAAATTAATCAAGTTTTTAAATTAAGTATGACCGGCTAAAGATTTGCGACAGTATTCTTTGTGTTTCGAGAGATACACAAGTTTTATAACGCGAACAGCTGTTGGCTTAATTTAATAAAAAAAATAAGCTTGTGTCTCAAAAATATTACATTTATTGCCTTTGTTCACTCGAAGATCATAATAAATTTAAAATACTTACTGCGACGAACGTTTTGTACAAGTGTCAAGTACGCGCGTCAATTTTTCCGACTTCTTACGTGGTCAACATGTAATACTTGATCAAATCTGTTTATAATCACAACAGACATTACAAACAATATTGAAGTTTAAGGGATATATTGAGTACAGGTAAAATACAACAGTAACAAAACAAACCTTCACGCCATTTACCCGTAGGGGTAGGCAGAGAAAATGGACCGCCACACTACTCTATCCTGGCACACCTCTCTAGCTTTCTCCACATTCATACAGCAAGTCATACACGCATGTCGATTCTTCCGACTTCTAACATGACCAAACTTTAAAATTTAATAATTTTGGTCATGCCATGTTTAACTCGGTCTGCCTCGATTCCGTTCTCCATTTACATCATTAACGTAACTTCCTTAACCATTATTTCTCTATCCATGCGCTCCATGTGTACGAACCAACGCAGCGATCCTTTCATAATTTTGTTCATAATACCTTCTTCCGCACTACATTCCTTTTTTATATCAGCATTTGAGATTCTGTCATATATCGTTCTACCACACATACGTCTTAGGGACTTCATCTCTACCGCATTTATTCTGCTCTCATCCTTCTTCTGCCAGTTTCATTTTCACTCCATTGTGAATGGCCGTTTTTGCTTTCATTGATAAATTCTTGTTTCCAATAACTATTTTTAAAGCTCCATTCACT
Source organism: Lepidostoma basale (assembly GCA_022606425.2). Taxonomy (NCBI): domain Eukaryota; kingdom Metazoa; phylum Arthropoda; class Insecta; order Trichoptera; family Lepidostomatidae; genus Lepidostoma; species Lepidostoma basale. The sequence continues at coordinate 115,989 of JAHDVF020001093.1, read as the reverse complement.
GTGTTACCCACACCAACCCTATATTAATATAATAATAATACCAGGAAATCATAAGAGATGGTTCAACATTAGAAAGACAAGATACCCTCTAAAGTCAATTGTATTTGTCTTCTTGTTCAGTTTACATTGTTAACCTATACTTTCTTTACCATTCTTTCTTCATTCATTCTTTCCATTCTCTCAACTCCAGATACTTCATGTCTTCATGTGATGAGAAGGTTTGTGAGCATTTAAAAAAAAATCTCTGATATAACAAGTAATAATCGGAACCAAGTCTCTACAGCTTCGAAGAGACGGACATCTAATAACCCATTTCTTTAGATTAATCAGGGTATACTTCGAGAACTCGGCCGTACTGGCAGATGTTGGTCTTTTTGTCCCCGATAGATATCTCCAACAGCAACAGCACAGATTATTTTTCCTACCGGCCGCCAGAACCAATCTGCCTCTGATGACACCAGTGGGAAGAGCAATTAGTCTGCTAACGCGGTCTCCTCGGAGGTCGACGTCTTTCATATTAGTGAAAGTATGTTCAGGGGACAAATACTCTTGACTTTAGAAAGTATCTTGTCTTCCTAATGTCGAACCATCACTAATGCGTTCCTGGTATTATCAAATCAAATCAAATCAAATCAGTTTATTTTCTCAAAAGACATTACAAACATTTTTATAGTTTAAGGCATCTATTGAGAACAGGTAAAACATAAGGAATATATAATACCAGGAACGCATGAGAGATGGTTCGACATTAGGAATACAAAATACTCTCCAAAGTCAAGAGTATTTGTCTTCTGAATGTACTTTCACGAATATGAAAGACATCGATCTCCGAAGCGATCATGTTCAGCAGTTTGATTGCTCTCCCCACCGGCATCACCAGAGGCAGGTTGGTTCTGCATGCTGGGAGATAAAACAGTCTGTGCTGACGCTGTCGAAGATAGCCATCCGGAACATAAAGATGGATAGCCTCCAAGATGACGGAGTTCTCAAAGAATCCCCTGATAAGTCTGAAGAAATGGGTAAGTGTGCACCCATCCCTTCTTATCTGTAAACTATTATGTTTATGTATATAATATTTGACCAGTACTCAATAGTTGCCTTAAACATTTATGCTGTTTGTAATGTCTTTTGAGTAAATAGACTGATTAGATTTGATTTGATTTGATTTGATTCGATTCGATTCGATTCGATTCGATTCGATTCGATTCGATTCGATTCGATTCGATTCGATTCGATTTTATTTGATTTGATTTGATTTGATTTGATTTGATTTGATTTGATTTGATTTGATTTGATTTGATTTGATTTGATTTGATTTGATTACAACGAGCAAATTCAGTCGGTCCCATCTTCTTCGTAATAAACAGATTCGACTGTACTTGCTACACGAATCGCAACCTGCTCTACAGCCAAATTTCTCATCAGCAGTTGCACTCACAATTACAGATCCCTGTAATTAAGTTGCAGTGGGCCGTATTGTATAATTGGAGTATATCTCACTGCGGATATGCCATCAGAGCTATCATACTCGCCTATAGGTATACTCGTATATCGACTTTGTGCTGCCACGTATCGAGGTGTATTTACCCGCTGGATGGGCAGATGCTGGACCGGTAGTGAACCAATTAATCCGATTGTTAATTGTCCTCACACAGATGTGAGAGACCGTTCTTCTTGATCATTATTGTGGTTTTTAAAGGCTTTCATAGTGTTATTAAACACTGCTTATATATCGTACGAGTGTCTTTAATTGTTTGATGTGAAGGGGGCCACTTATATAATAAAATATGATACTTCTTTCAAACAATTATAAACAAAACATATTGCCCACAAATTTAATTAAAACAATGTGTTTGTGTTTTGGTAATCTGTTCTAATTACCCTAGTAGTTTTTGTTTAAAATATTATTTCAAGTTGCTGGCAAAAGAGAGATGAAAGTATAATATTATAGTGAAAATAATGTGTGGGAAAACGATGTATTTATTTATTTATTTAGGGTACCATACAGCAATATCAATCACATATATATAATAAAACATTTAGAAGAAATAGAGTAAGGCCAATTACATGGTACCACAAATATAAAATAATAGTTACAGTTAACAAATGACAGTGTGAAACGAGATTGAAGTTAAACTTAGACAAAATGAGGCTAAACCTAATATTGAGTTAAAAATACTAATAGCAACATCATATCATTAAGAGTACGTATATTTTCATATATGATAGAATTCCGAACGACGAAATGAGTAAGAAATGTGAGGCAGATGATTGCACCATAAGTAAAATTAAAATAGGATCCCTATGATGGTTTGGACATATGGAATAAATAAACAAGAGAAGAATGATTAAGGCCAAAGAAAGAATTTGGTCATGACACATGACCAAATTAATCAAATACTATAAGGCGGCGACATTCGAAGTCTGAAAAATCGACGGGCGTGCATGTTACGATATATTAAAGTAATGGAAGCTCGACAAGTATGTCAGGACAGAGCAATTTATCGGTTGATCCCCTCTGCATACCTCTTTGGAGAAATAACGTGATGGTTAGTTAGTTATTCTAATTTCTATAATGCAATCAATATGAACAAGTTTTATGAACGTAAAAGAAGGATATATTTTTATTTTAAATAACAAACCATCACGCCGTTTCTTTCGAAGGTTATTCAGCCTCCACACTACTCTATCCTGACATACCTCTCTAGATTCCTCCCCATTTATACAGCGAGTCATACAGGCACGTCGATTCTTCCGACTTCTAACATGACTGATCTTTAAAATTTTATTAATTTTTTATAAGTTTAAAAACACTGAATTTCCAAATTCTATAAAAATTATGTTTATGTTTATTATGATATATTTGTTTTGTTATAAGATATTTGTTGTTTTGTTGCCAGATTGGTATACTATAGATGGAACGGAAGGGTGGTGGAATGGAGACGCGAGGATAGAAGAAACAGATGGAGACTCTCCACACGATGGTCCAATAACATTCGAAGAATTGCTGGTGATTGGATACGAAACGCACAAGACAGGAATACGTGGAGAAGTATGAGGAAGGTCTTTGTCCAGCAGTGGACGACAACGGCTGTTTAAGTCGAGTAAGTAAAAGTATTAACTTTGTCATCCAGTAGATATGCCTCCTGGGAACACCTCAACGACCCTGTATTTTACCCTAAATAATGAGGTGCAGCAATTCATATTTTCTCCCCTAAGCCATTATCGAAATATGACACCTTAGGGCTTTTATTAAAAGCGTGAGAGTAGTAGACGAATGTGTGGTAAAACTGTATATGATAGAGTGTCAAATGAAAATATAAGAAGTGAATGCGGTGCGAATGAAAGTGTTATGAACAAAATAATGAAAAGATCGTTAAGATGGTTTGGACACATGGAATAAATTAATGAAGACAGAATGGTGCAGAAAGCATATGTAACCAAAAGGACATCTCCAGACTCCAAAGAAAATAAAATAAAATAATAAAATTAGCATATAACATTAACTACCTTACCCCAACCATACAAGTTTACAGACAAACAAAACAAATGGACATATCAGACCTGACCAAATATGAGACCTTAAAAATTCTACACAGAGTGACCATAGAAAAGACAACAGACAGCAGCTACAAACTAACTTAAAATTCAGACATACACGGACACTGGACCAGGAACTGTGACAGATACCACTTACCGAATGCACGAACTAAGACAAGACAATCAAGGATATTGAACAATGGACTGAAACTTTACAATGAACTACTAAAAGATACAAGGAGTCTCACTACAACTCAATATAAAATATATTTGTAACAATACATAATTAATAGTAAGATCTAAAAATGTATCCATATAACCCAATTGTTTTTTTTTTTAAATAAATAAAATTAATAATAATGCCTATTGGTGGCGATGGGGTTCGCAACCCATCACACCGCGTCTCCCGCGGGGCGAAAAGAGAAGGATGAAGTGCCGCATCAGTTAAAATGTGACAGTCCATTCTTTCTGCCTACCCTCTCGAGGAGACGGCGTGATGGTTAGTTAGTTAGTTAATTAAAAATAAATAAAAATAAAATGAAGTGAACGGAGCTAGAAATATAAAATGGCCGAGGAAAATGTGGTACGATCAAATCAGTCAAAGAAATCGACGTGCGTGCGGGACACTGTGTATGAATGTAAATGAAGTAAGAGAAGTATGTTAGGACAGAACAATATAGGGATCCATTATTTCTACCTATCCCTCCGAAAAAATGCAGTGATGGTTTATTAATTAGTTTTATGAAAATAGTAAATGTTATTTTTTGTACCATTGTTTCCTACTCAGAGGCTCCATTGGTTGCCAATCTGTGGCTATTGTGGCGAGCGTATCGACTGAATTGTGTCGTCCGCTTTATTGGCAGGCGTCCTACTTGTGTGAATAAAACAGCTAGATGTTCACGAAATGACTCGCCGTTCCAGAAACATTTAAATGTAAATACGCCACCAAGGTACGCGAGGCGCCCGTACTTGATAATTACACGTCTGAGGTGATTGATGTTTGGTTGACAAAATGTTACCTCAATGTTTTGATAAGATTTATACTCCAGTGACTCTGAAATGAAAAATGATCCAATTTACAGCGTACAATCTCATTTTTATTTTACGTGTGCACACATGCTAATGTACCTAATTGTATTTTATATACATGCGAGACGAAGGAGGAAGGATGAGAATATTTTATTATTCGTCACGATTTCTTATATTTATATGGCCTGTATCCGGTAGCACAGCTCTTTGATCTTTTAACATTTATAATAAATTTAAAAAAATATATCGTAGATATCAAAGTGTTCGAAATTGTATGTTTGTTTAAAATAACATATATCATATTATCTGCGAGGTCGAAGATGTGGTCAGATGGGGACGTCAAAGACGGCGATACTGGCATCAACATGTGGAAAGAATGAGCTCAAATAGGATACCATACATAGCTCTCCATGGAACGCCAAATGGACAACGCCGACCAGAAAACCCCCCGAAACGGTGGAGAGATAGCTGAAGTTCAGCGTCTCAAGAGGACCCGCCTGAAATAACAGACTCCTGAGTCTATCAAAAGTGAAGAAGAAGAAGAAGAATATCATATTAAACGATTTAAATCATACAAGTTACTAAATCATTTTCGTCAATAAGACATCGATACAATTGTATTGATTCTAAATTCGTCCATCTATTACCAGTTTCATGGTTTATTATTATTGTATAAAAACACCAGTTTAGACTTCCATCGTAGCTTTTGTAAATAGAATTTTGTTTGCCATTATGACTTTCAGCGCACCATTCCTGTCCTGCCTGTATTAACCCTACTTTTAATATCCAGCCCGTACTTTAAAAACCCTAGTCCAAAATTAATATGTACAAGTTCACGTTTATGCTTATTTAGTAGACTTTCAAATTTTAAACGATCGAAAACTAACTAACTAACTAACCATCACGCCGTCTTTCCGAGGGGATAGGCAGAAATAATAGACACATTTTTCTTTTCTGATATATTTATCTCGCTTCCTCAACATTCATACATCGTGTCATGCACGCGCGTCGATGTCCCTAACTCCTCACGTGGCCGACATTCAATATTTGATTTATTTGACCGTGCCACGTTTTCTTCCTCTATTTCTAGTTCCATTTACATCGTTAACATATATTTTTTTTACCATTCTTTCATCATTCATTCTTTCCATGTGTCCGAACCATATTAATGATCATTTCATTATTTTGTTCATAACGCCATCATTCGCACCGCATTCATAAGAGATGATCTATTTTAATACGACGAAGGATAGGCCTAGGGATTGATAGACCGAAGCTGGCGAAAGGTAACGTCCGTCTATAACAGCTTCGGGAAAGCGGTGGGACTCCTCTAAGTCCCTATAAGAGTTAGACATCAAACGATGGCAGTGCAATGGATAACCTTTATTTATTTTAATTAGCAAAAAGATAATACGAGTATATTTGGAAATACACTTACTTAATGTACGTATAATATATTAAATACGTTTAAAATAACATAGACATCAATGTATATTTAATTTTTTTTTTTAACCGAAAGCTTTTAATATTTATGTTTTGATCACCGCATCATACTGAATTGTCGTAAAGAACAGATATTTTTATACCATTCGGATATGCTCTAATGGCTCTGAAATTGAAATAAACTACACAAGTTGTGAGTTAAGGAACTGGGAAAGAGATTACAGCAAATATGCCCCTGGGGGGTGGGGAACAAAGGGGTGGTGAATAATGTTCTCGGACGGCTTGAGAAAGTTTACAATGTTTGCAGGGGGTACCGCAAGGATCGCTAATTGGTTTATTCAGTTTCATAGTTTGCCATGCAAACACGGTTGCACTGTTTTATGTATTTATATATTATATATCCATCATAACAACGGTTAGTATAAAATCAAATATTTTATTATTATTCAATAGTGTCATCAATGCGACCAGATTGGGGACAATGCGGTGACAATTTTGCTGTTGAAACCGCTAAAAAAATTATTACTTTTTAATAAAACATCTTCTTATTCTGTTTTATTTAGGATTGTGTTCTATTATTTCACGGAGCCTATTCCTGGGATGCAGATGTCCAACTGTCTCGCCATCTTTTAGGTGGTCTTCCTGCAGGTCGATTTCCTATTGGTACTTTATTTGCGGCTATATTTATCACTCTTTCAGAACATGCTCTTTCCACATGATCTCTCCAGTAGCGTCTTCTCAGTCTTCCCCATCGTACGACATATTCTACATTGCAGATCTTTCTTATTTCCGAATTTCTTATTCTGTCTTGGAGTATCGTTCCCGCAACGGATCGGAGAGTCTTCATTTCTATGGTTATTAGGAGTGTTCTGATGGTGTCAGATCTCGTTTGATCTCGTTTCTATTCCATATGTCATTATAAGACGTACGCATGTCTTGTAGATTCCAATATTCCATATTCATAATATTTTTATTAATGGCATCTTCCTCAAAAAGATCCAAGGCCTTCATGTCTCTCTGCACATTCGTCAGCCAGGTGGTTTGAAGTGTTCCTCTTTCTCTCTTCTTACTAGCTACTGAAATACACTTTTTCACGACATGGTCGTAGAGTCTCCTCACTACGTGACCGTACTCTTATTGTCTTGATTCTGATAACTTTTTATTTATGGTCCAACGTTGAGATTTCAATTTACATATATGTTTCGCACCTTATATTTTTATGGAACTTATCCCGACCATGGTGTTTCTGTTCGTAGATCTTTTTTGCTGGTTATACTTGGCTTCCGTATATAATAAAAAAACGGAATCTTCGGTGTAGCAGTCATAGCTGTTGCCACTCTAACGAAAACTGACATAATTGTACTGTAGACCAAGATTTCTCAATGAAGTGTGATCTCCAACAATAGCGATCAGAAAAAATATTTGTGTATGGATTATTCCTCCCAAACGCCTTTCTATTAATCTGCAAAACGGAGGAATGGAAGTTTTATTATATTTCTCAACCGATCTCAGGCGGCCCGCGGCCATAGACGTGTTCTGTTTAGTGCGGTGAGGCTGAAGGGAGGCAGTCAACGGGAGTACTTGGGACAGTGGCAGCTCGGTTTCGAAGAAAAAAATTGGATACCAAAAAATAATACACAACTAAAACAGTGTAATATGGAAGTTATATTTTTACCGTAGATGCTAATAAAGTGATCACAAATTTTTTTGCCGCGCAAGTTTTTATAAAGGTACACCATATATAAATGTACATCATATTTAAAAGTACACCGTGTATAAAAGCATACAATACATAAATGTACACCATATATAAAAATATACTGTATATAAATATACACCAACTAACTAACTAACTAACCATCACGCCGTCTCCCCGAAGGGGTAGGCAGAAAGAATGGACTGCCACACTTTTCTTTCCTGACATATTTCTCTCGCTTCCTCAACATTCATACATCGTGTCATGCACGCGCGTCGATTTCTCTGACTCCTCACATGGCCGACATTCAATATTTGATTTATTTGATCGTGCCACGTTTTCCTCGGTCTTCCTCTATTTCTGGTTCCATTCACATCATTAACATATAATTTTTTTACCATTCTTTCTTCATTCATTTTTTCAATATGTCCAAACCATCTTAATGATCCTTTCATTATTTTGTTCATGACACTAGCATTCGCACCGCATTCACTTCTTATATTTTCATTCGGCACTCTATCATACACTGAGTATCCACACATTCTTCTAAGAGATCTCATTTCAACTGCATTTATTCTACTTTCATCCTTCTTTTGCCAGTTCCATGCTTCGCTTCCATACATAAGGGAAAAATATACTATATATAAAATCCATATAAAAATATACTATATATAAATATACACCATATATGAATATACACCATATATAAAGGTAGACTAGAAGAGAGTGAAGGCGGTAGTGAAAATGCGAAAAGAAAAGCTGAAGGAGGAAAAGGGCTCAAAATTCGGCCGTGCTAGAGGGTGTTGGTCTTTTTGTCCTTGATGGATTTCTCTTTCTGATAGAACGCGGTCTCCTCGGAGATCGACGTCTTTCATATTAGTGAAGGTACGTTCAGGGGACAAATATTCTTGACTTTAGAAAGTATCTTGTCTTCCTAATGTCGGACCATATCTAATGCGTTCCTGGTATTATGTTGTATTTTTATAATCTTTTACCTGTACTCAATAGATACCTTAAATATTTTGTGGTTTGTAATGTCTTTTGAGTTAATAAACTGATTTGATTGAAAAAGACAAACAACTTCCAGGTACACTATATATAAAAGTACACCATAAATAAAAATACAACATATATTGTTCAAGAAACCATAAATATACCATAATAACTTTAATTTTAAAAATACAATTTTTTCATCCCACTCATACGGTGAATTTAACGGAGACGTTATTTTTAAAAAAGAATTCTTATATTTTCAATACTAAAAATAAGTTTATTAAAGAATCCAGCTATATTCGAAATTCAATTTTGAATTACAAAATACATTCTACAATATTTTATTTTTAGAGTTATCTGAGTGATTATTATTTCCCAATCATTCTTTTAAACTCGAATCAACGCTCAGAAAATGGTTCATTCCTTATTTAAATATTTGAGTAAAAATGATAAAGATTCATATTTTAATTTTAGATTTTTTCAACATATTTCATATTGATACTACTTTCGTTCTCTCCTGGACGTAGGCCCCCTCCACCAGCTTTCATGTTTGTCGAAACTTGGCAACATGCATTGACGTCGGAGACGTCCTGGGTTTCAAGTCACAGTTCTAGGACGCCAGCAAGGAACCATTTTGTCCATCTATCGTCAGAGTTACCAGCGACATGGCCTGCTCAGCGCCATTTCAGCGCTGCCATTCTTCTGATGATTTCCGATGCTGATGACACTCCTGTTTTGGCTTTAATAGTGGCGTTTCCCATTCTAACCATGATATAGACCCCGTCATTGGTAATTCCATAGCTTTTTGAACAATTGTTAATTTATTAACGATGCTCTGAGACAATTTTATCGTTTCAAACCCATAAGTTCATAGCGATAGAAGGCAGCAGCCAAATACCTTATATTCGGAGTTTATCGGGCACGTGGATATTTTAATATACGAGTATGGTGCGTTTTTCACAACCCAATATAAACAAATTCTTCTGTCGATTTCCACAACTCTATTCATTCTCACTTAACAATATGATACTTTTCAACCGTAAATACTTAAATTTCCAAAATTCTTGCGCATAACGTGGTTATTTTCTCTACTTAAAATATGACTATACCAACGTGATTATTCATTGTATTTCTAATAACTTCCAAATTTTAAATTAAAAAAAATAATTTTGTTATTAGAAACTTCATGGTAATGGTAATTTCATGGTAACTAATGAAAATAACAAAATATTAGGTCCTTACATATGAAATTGGCGTTTTGCCGTACTAGCAACTTTGATCTCAAATATCTTCTCTTTGGTTAGGAATTCCAAATTCAAATTTATACAGCTATTTCCTCAAGTATTTGTGTTTCGAAAATTATGATTCATTTGTTTATTCCTCAATTGTTTTTTTTCTTTGCGTCACTCAGTTTACAAAATGGAAAACTTGAAATATCGCGTTATTTACGAGTACGAGTTCCACCGTGGCACCAGTGCTGCAGAAATGGCTCGAAGGATTAATGATGTGTATGGCAACGGTGCCGCAAAAGAAAACACAGTGCGTTTTTGGTTCCAACGTTTTCGTTCTGGAAATTTCGACCTGCAGAACAAGCCCCGTGGACGGCCGGAACCAAAGTTGATAATGAAGAATTGAAGGCTATTGTGAAAGCGGATCCATCGCAAACCACGTCCGAGTTAGCTGCAGGCTGCGGTGTTAGTGATAAAACTGTTTTAATCCACTTGAAGCAAATTGGGAAGGTGAAAAAGCTTGAAAGGTGGGTACCTCACGAATTGAGTGAAGCAAATCAACAAACGCGCGTTGACTGCTGCTTTGCATTACTCAACCGGCACAATAATGAAGGGATTTTGAATCATTACCTGTGATGAAAAGTGGATCCTGTATGATAATCGGAAGCGCTCATCGCAATGACTAAACCCTGCCGAACCAGCCAAACCATGCCCCAAGCAAAAATTGACTCCAAAAAAGTTACTTGTGAGCGTTTGGTAGACTAGTGCTGGTGTCGTTCACTAAAGCTTTCTTAAATCTGGCCAGACGATTACGGCGAATGTCTATTGTCAGCAACTGCAAACCATGATGGAAAAGCTAGCTGCTAAACAACCGAGGCTGGTTAATCGCTCTAGGCCACCGCTGCTTCATGATAACGCTAGAACACACACTGCACAACAGACGGTTACCAAATTAGAAGAGCTTCAATTGGAATGTCTAAGACATCCACCGTATATTCCGGACCTTGCCCCAACAGATTACTATTTTTTTCGAAATTTGGATAACTTCTTGCAAGGGAAAAAATTTCGATGGGGCAGTCCAAACCGACTTCAAAGATTTTATTGATTCCCGTCCGAATGGTTTTTTAGTAAAGGGATCGATTAACTACCTATGAGATGGCAAAAGTGCATAGATAGCAATGGTACATACTTTGATTAAATAAACATATTATATTTAAAAAAATCAACTTTATGTTCCTCCTATACAAAACGCCAATTTCACATGTAAGGACCTAATATTGACCAGAAGATTGCAGCGAGCTGCCGAAACCGGTCGAAGACACAAACATCAGTGGATTATAACTAAATATTAATTCTAAAAAGATTTTTTACAAAAAAAAAACATGTTCATTATTTATAACTTAACTAACTAACTAACCATCACGCCGTCTCCCCGAAGGGGTCGGCAGAAATAATAGACTGCCACACTTTTCTTTCCTGACATATTTCTCTCGCTACCTCAACATTCATACATCGTGTCATGCTCGCGCGCCGAATTCTCTGACTCCTCACGTGGCCGACATTCTCTTTGGTCTTTCTCTATTTCCAGTTCCATTTACATCTTTAACAAACATTTTTTTTTACCATTCTTTCTTCATTCATTCTTTCTATGTGTTCAAATCATCTAAATGATCATTTCATTATTTTGTTCATAACACCATCATTCGCACCTTATTCACTTCTTATATTTTCATTCGACACTCGTATATTTATAACTTTAAATTTTTTTTTTTTTTTTTCTATACTGAATGTTTTATCTTAACAATATTCCTGTCCTTCCATTTAGGCTTGGGATATTTTTGTTGGGTAAAACAAACTCGTCGTTGGATACAATATTTCGAACAACCGACATATTCTCTTTTAATCATCACTTCATTTTCACTTCATTAATACACCAATCTGAAAATCTATAACTATATATTAATTCCGAGATAATATGGTATATTTCTTGAGATACAAAACAAAAAAAAATGTGCAATGAATTTCACCTTGGAGCATTTTTAAAAGTTGACTCTCGCCCCTGCAGCGTGGGGGTGAGAATATCCCAAGCATCCCCCGGGGCGGGCACACACGCGGGACCTAACTTCTGTTCCGCTCGCCCGTTATTAGGGCATCAATTCTTTTCACGCTAAAATAAACGACTTTCGCTTCTAGCGGTAAAAAAACGTTCTAGAAAAAACAAAAAAATCTGAATAAAAACATGAAAGTAAAATATTAAATTGGTGTTTTACTAAAAATCTTCATCCGGAGATAAACTTTTTAAGCTCGCAGAAGAATATAATTATTTTTAATTTTTTTTGAAAAATCAAAATTTGTATAATTGAGGATTTCTTAAAAAAATAATTGACGTTTGTTTTAAGAAAAGAAAAACGCAATTTGTTTGTTTTTCATAAATTGCTACAAATGGCTAATAATTTTTTTTAAAAATAAAATACTAACTAACTAACTAACCATCACGCCGTCTCCCCGAAGGGGTAGGCAGAAAGAATGGAATGCCACACTTTTCTTTCCTGACATATTTCTCTCGCCTCTTCAACATTCATATATCGTGTCATGTGCGCGCGTCGATTTCTCAGACTCCTCACATGGCCGACATTCAATATTTGATCGTGCCACGTTTTCCTCGGTCTTCCTCTATTTCTGGTTGCATTTACATCGTTGACATAAATTTTTTTACCATTCTTTCTCCATTCATTCTTTCCATATGTCCAAACCATCTTAATGATTTTGTTCATGACACCATCATTCGCACCGCATTCACTTCTTAAATTTTCATTTGACACTCTATCATGCACAGAGTATCACACATTCGTCTAAGAGATCTCATTTCTACTGCATTTATTCTACTTTCATCCTTCTTTTACCAGTTCCATGCTTCGCTTCCATACATAAGCGACTTATTAATATTATTAACAGTGTTTAAAACTATTGTTGATATTGCCATGTCACAAATTAATTGCTTCATATGAAAGTGCTAAAAAAATATTTAAATATGTGTAAGTTTTCCTATTCAACAAATACGACCTAGTTATGACCAGCCCAAAATATTATCGAACTATTTTAAATATAATAATATATAATAATACTTCTTAGAAGTTCATAGATGCACCCAAGCTCGAGACCCTGTTCTCACAAGCTATAAATCAGACGTACGAGTATATCTTCTTTATATTGCTCAACTCTCTCTCTGAATTATCTTGTTTGCTGGACGTCTGGTCCGTTCATCTTGAAACTGTCAAACAAGTAACTAAAACAAAAGAACGCATTCGAAATTCAAAGTTAGCCGGTGAGAATCGCATTTCCTTCAAGGGAAAGTTCACCAGACGCCATCGTCATCTACCGCATGAAGAATCTTCAACTTTTATACAGAGAATCTCTCTTAACTGGGTACTGTAGGAAATTTCAAAAGCGTGGAGCCAGGGATGAACTGGAAACAATTTCTACCAAAATATATTTTTTTCTTACACTTATATACTTACTTACTTACTTTGGCCATACAACGCTTGAAGAGTTTTAGCCTCCTTTATGTTTTTTTGCCAAGCTCCTCGATCCTGCGCCTTTTGCTCCCAGCAGTCCGATTTGCCCAACCTAGCCAGATCAAGCAGAACATTGTCCATTAGGCGCTGTCTAGCCCTTCCTAGAGGTCTTACTCCAGTCCGTCTAGACGCGTACAGGGTCTTGATTGCTCTGGTCTTTTCGGCTCGGCATACAGGCCCAATCCATGCTAAGCGAACGGCTCTCACGGTGCTCGTTATAATGGGCTGCTGGGTCTTCGTACGGATCTCTTGGTTGGTCCTATGCCTCTAAGTTCCCGCTGCAACACCGGGTCTGGTTCCCAGGATCATTTTAACTATTCTATTCTCAAACCAGTAGATTCTTTGTTGTTCTTTTAGAGTCATTATCCACGACTCAGAACCATATGTCACCACTGGCTTGATGTTGGTGTTATAAATTCACAGCTTGGTGTTTCTGGATAGAAGCTTGGACTTTAAGAACGTTCGCATGGAGGCTGCAGCCCGTAGGCCTTTTTGAACTCTGTCTTCCAACTCCGCGTGCATATCGTTCGCTTCCGTCATGACCGTACCGAGATAAGTGAATTCTCTCACTATACTATATTTCACCTTCTTCTCGGCGCTATATTTCTGTGTGGAATTTGGCCTCCTCCACTGGCTCCTCTCTCTATTCTTCAGATCTTTCAAATTTCTTACAGTCCTGTCCCACGCAGTCTGTCCATCTTTTCCTCACTCTGCCTCTTAGTCTCTTGTAGCACGTTACCCATCTGGACATAATTTTCAGTTCTCTACCCTCTGGCATACTTTCTACATGATCAGCCCTTGGTGGGCGTTGAGATTTACAGAATCTCGCCTGTTACTCTTACTTCGTCGTATTTTTTTTAAATTAAAAAAACCTTGAAATAATCTTTCAACGTATTAGACTTGTGTTTATTAACGCATTTTTATTATGGTCTCAAAATTGTTTGAATATATACCCATATATGAACATTTCTCAAAATAATTCTTATATTTTTTGTAAAAGGGTTTTACTTTATAATTTAACTAGATTATCATCACACTTAGGAAATTCAAAATAACTTTGTTTAATCCACAAAATATTTAAAAAAACACGACATGTTTCGGAGGATATCTCCATCTTCAGGTGTAAAAATATAATAAAAAGTAAACAATGAAAGACTAATATAAAAAAACGTATTTAAATTTGGTACAAGAATTTAAATTTAAAAAATTAACCTGGGCTATTTGTTAAAAGTACTAATAATTATCAGTAAAAACTAATAAATAATATTAAAAAATAATACATGATGATAATATAAAAAATAGAAATTTACAAAAAAACATAAATTTATTTGAAAAGACATCATTTATATAGAAATCAATAAATTATTAATTTGCATTTGATTGGGAATGGGAGATTAGATGTAGACAAAGTATTTAAGGAGAAAGGATTGAAAGGAGGAATCTGATTATTTGTTATGTTTTCACCCAATTTCACCGACTTAAGGATTATTAAATATTTCTTATTTTAGATTATGATCAATATGATCTGTTTATTTAAAAGATTTATATTAGCTCACTAACCATCACAGCATCTTCTCGAAGAGGTAGTAAGGGAGAAAATACCGCCAATATGTTCTTTCCTGACATACTTCTCTCGGTCCTCAACATTCATACATCAAATCATACACGCACATCGATTTCCACGACTCCTAACGTGGCCAACATTTAATATTAATTGACCGTACCACGTTTTCCTCGGTTTAAAGTTTCAATTTTTTCAAACTGATATTCTCAACAACAACAAACCATCACGCCGTTTCCCGTAGTGGTAGGCAGAAAGAATGGACCGCCACACTACTATATCCTGGCACACCTCTCTAGCTTCCTCCACATTCATATAGCGAGTCATACACGCACGTTGATTCTTCCGACTTCTAACATGATTAACCTTTAAAACTTGATGAATTTGGTCATGCCAAGTTTTGCTCGGTCTGCCTCGACTCCGTACTCCATTTACATCATTAACGTATACATGCGCTCCATATGTCCGAATCAACGCAGCGATCCTTTCATAATTTTGTTCATAATACCTTCTTCTGCTCTACACTCCTTTCTTATATCAGCATTATTATATTAAGGTTGGAACTGGAGAAATAAGGGTGAAAGTAGAATTAATGCAGAAGAAATGAAATCTCTTAGATGAATGTGTTGTTAACCTGTATACGATAGATAGTAAAATGTAAATGTAAGAAGTAAATGCAATGTGAATGAAAGTGTTGTGATCAAAATAATGAAAGCATCATTAAGATGGTTTGGACACATGGAGAGAATGAATGAAGAATAGTTTTTGATGAAAGTATTTATATACTCGTATATACTTACTTTTTTAACCCCATATATCTAATATTATCATGTTTGAGATTAGATTCATTCCTTTATCGAGGACCATGTATGATATTGCTAATATAATATTCCTTTTCAATTTTTAATCAATTAGCATTATTAATTTGAATACTATAATATTTTAATAATTTAAAAAACAATCCGGAACTGTAGTCGACTCCTCCGACACCCGAGCAGGTGGGGCGGAAACTGTATGCAATCTCCGACAATATGAGAGCAACACTTGAAGGAAATACATAGAGCAGGCAACACTCGGCCAGGACTGCTCGCTGCCAAGTTGCCAGGAGCATCGTAATAGAGCTCATTCTTCCGTAGCAATGTTGGCACACGTCCTATTAATTCTTGCTCGGTACTTGCTCACACCTCTATGGGTCTTAATTGGCACTCAGGAACGCCTGTTCTTGTGTTTCTTATTCGTATTAATTAACTTTAATATTAAGTGGCGATAATTAACTATGCTTTGTACTGAGGTGTTGTACATGGTGTTTTGAAATTAGGGAAATTTCCCACAAAGGGGTATTTTATCCGCCGTGTATGTAAGCAGTTTTTTTTTACTTTTAAACAAGCAATATTAGTTCATTGTTTTGGCCGAAGCACTATGATGCCTCAACATTATTACTGTTAAAATTTTAAACACTGTTATAATATAACAATTTATTTTTATTCACTGAGAGTGTCGCGACAGCTGTTTCGCCAACCGATGTTGGCACCATCAGATGTTACAATAAACTGTTTATTGTAACACCTGATGATGCCAACATCGGTTGGCGAAACAGCTGTCACGACACTCTCAGTGAATAAAAAGAAATTGTTATACTATAACAGCATTTTAAATTTTAAAAGTATTTTTTAATATTAAATAGTCACTCAATTGTTTTAATATTTTTAGGGATTTCACAGCGATATGTTAACAAAAACAAATAATTATGTTTTTTTTTTGTGATCACATTTCAAAGAATTCTTATTCGTTTCGTTTCAGTCATTAATCACTTTTACTGCCAAGCGGTACCTGTAATATTTCATCAGAGCCATCGCAGATATAATTGAATCCGGTAGTACAATAATTGAATTATAATAACATTTTGAATGTATACAAATTCTTGTAGACAAATACTGGATTTTATCCATTGCGGATATTTTTTTTTTCTTAGGATTAATTGTATCTCAATAGAGACGAAGATGTAAATTGTGGTCGTAAGAAGGGCGCAATGGGGAATGTTGTTAAACATAAAGCGATCGCTCAACCCAACCAATGACAGGTCATAAGTCCTGTAAGCGCCTCGGTCACCATATTCTGTTCCCAGAAAAACAATTTACATCTTCGTCTCTATTGAGATACAATCAATCCTTATAAAAAAAAAATTATAAATTTATATATACTCCTTCTTATTATTTCTGTAGATCTTACTGTCTGTTAAAGCAGAATATCAATATTGCTATTCATTAGAGAAAGGCCAATGTTGTATCTATATCTTTGATAGTCGTCCTGATGGTTGACGGCTCTCTAGAGTCTCGCATATCACGATTTCAAAAGTCCTCACTGGGTCCATCCTCATAACGTTTTTTTCTCAGAATCGTCTTCTCTACCTACTCCAACTTACAATGTCTTCTATACAGATATAGGAGAGGTACTGCGAAACTCTCCTATATCTAAAGGTTATGCCCGTGATAGGTCGCAATATTTTAATATCTGATGTTCTTAAGATATGTTTCAGTATACTTTTGCTTCGATTCCATAAATCAATATGAGTCTGATGCATGTTTTATACATCCTGACTTTGCTTTCATCTAACATCTGCTATTTGTCCTGAACCATTATTTTATGCATCTGGAGATAACTGCTTTTATTTGTCTGTTTTTGAACTTCATTAAACTTATCACAATAACTATATATCTCCCTATTCAAATACCTAAACTTCATGATCTGTTCTATGGTATATGTATTCGTATATTTGTGAGCGTTAATCAGCTCAGCAGAGAGGTTGGTGATTTTTTTTAGCTCATTCGGGAAAATCGAATGTTCGAATTTTCACGAATGGCCTAAAAAAAGGTCGCCTACAAAAAATATCCTGTCAGATTTTCACTAAAAAGCTGAATGAGCTAAAAAAAACAAAAATAAAAAAAGGTCATCAACGTCTCCTGGGCTGATTCACGAAAGAGTCGACTCTTTCACAATTCTCGACTTCCGACTACAACTTAATATTTTTTTCATTGTGTATTTGGCCGCGGCACACCTGCATCCGGCTCACGGCACACCGGTTGCGGAGCGCTGGTCTAGGGGATAGAACGCTTGGCTCCTGATCCAGGGGACTTGGGTTTAAGCCTGGACACGACCAGATTCATTCTTTATAATAATGAGCTATTTTCTACTCACATTGAAGATTGTAAAAATAAATTCCAATGTCATTGATTTAAATCCTTGGTATGAATCTTTTTAAAAAAAAAACACAATTTAGCTTGGACCCAAGCATCACCAGGGCCAGAAATTATACTAAAACTTCTAGAAAACAGACGTTTTCAATCGTATTAGTTGCGATTATGTTTTTCTTTCGCCAAGATTTGTTGAAATTGATTGATCTAAGCAGTAAGTATGAAGATTATGATCATAGAATATGTAAAAAAGTATTAAAAGAATAATCTAGAGATCAATATTTAGTTTCAAAATCGATGTTATATATCTCTCAATCTACATGTTAGAATCTCATTTGGGTGCGGCTACGAACAAAAGTTCATGTTGGCCGAAAGTTCGTAAGAGCCGAAAACACCGCTTTGCCCGAAGCGTGTAAGTGTAAGAAAATTATTATTGAAGTTAAGAAGTGTACACTCCGACGAGTGTTACAACTTTAACTCTGAAAAGTTTATTCGAGTTCCCGTATTAGTTGGTGAACGGTAATGATACGAAATCAAGAACATAAATAACTACGTAACTTATAAAATTCACCAAGTCCTTATAACTTTTTGGCACTTAAACTATTCTATAGTCTGTCCGATAAACGAAGGCAGATATTAAATACCCCTTTTTTCAATATCGTGATCACCATTTTTTTGTATTATACGAGTATAACAAAAAAATTGTATTATGCAGAAAACAGGTAATGCTATGTAACTAACTAACCATGACGACGTTCCCCCGAAGAGATAGGCAAAAAGAATGGACTGCAACACTTTTCTTTCGTGAAATACTTCTCTCGCTTCATCATCATTGATACATCTTGTAATTGACGAACCGCGATTTTTCCGACTCCTCGCGTGGCCTACATTCAATATTTGATTATTAACTGTTAAAATTTAAACACTGTTATGGATCACAAAATATTTATAATTCACTCTTTGAGTGTCGTGACAGTTATTTTGCCAACTGAAGTTGGCATCATCAGATATTACAAGCAACTGCGTTTTCATTAGAATAATGTTGAAGTATCAAAGTGTATTGGCCAAAACAATGGACTTTTCAATATTTGAATTATTTTATCGCGCCCTGTTTTCCTCTATTTCTGATTCCATTTACATCGTTAACATATACTTTTAACATGTTTTCCTCATTCATTCTTTCCATGTACCCAAACCATATTTTATTATAATACACAATAACTAAAAAAACATTAAGTATTATGCAGAAAACAGGTCATTGTTTCTTGAAGAATGATGTAAAACTCCATTTTAATTCATTAATACCGATGAAAACATCAGTGTTCGTGTTTCGCCCTTCTAAGACATTTGATAAAATCCTTAGAAGAGCGAAACATGTCATTCCCATAAAAAATAAGAAAACTTCTAGAAAACTGACGTTTTTATTCGTATTAATTATGTGAAATTAAAATTAAAACTCACTCAACGCATTGGCAGAATCCAGTTTAAATTGATTTAAAATTTGTATTAAGCATAATTTAAATGTTGTCAGCTTTTTTACTTTCATTATTATTTGTTAAACAGATCTTTAAGTCATTCCAATACGAGCCAAATCGATATACCATAAATGCTATCATATGGATTCTCATGACACGTGATAGGTAGCTAAGCTGTGGCCATTTTATGGTCACGTAAACTCTACACCAGATCAAAGACAGTGTGAGAATCGCACCATTCGAATCGAACCCGGTTCCTTCGGTGTGGCAGTCATGGCTGTTGCCACTTGGCTACGAAGGTCACATTGAAGTATAATATAATTATAAATAAGCTTAAGACGTTAATACTGTGAAATTTTATGAAATGACGAATTTTTTTATGAATTGCACTGTTTGTATAATATTATATCCTTCTCCCGATTATGAAGGTGTAAAGCCTTTAAAGAAATCAGACGCCGCACCAGGGTTGCTGACGTCATGGACCGAGTGGCAAAATTGAAATGGCAATGGGCTGGACACTTGGCTAGACAGGGTGGCAACAGATGGGCACCCAGGATACTCATTTGGAGACCATGGGAAAATAGGCGAAGTGTCGGAAGGCCACCGATGAGATGGACCGATGATATTATCAAAAGGGTTGGAAAATCTTGGATACAAAGGGGGCAGGATAGAGACGAGTGGAAGAAATTGGAAGAGGCCTATATCCAGCAGTGGAGGGTAGGCCACCGATGAGATGGACCGATGATATTATCAAAAGGGTTGGAAAATCTTGGATACAAAGGGGGCAGGATAGAGACAAGTGGAAGAAATTGGAAGAGGCCTATATCCAGCAGTGGAGGGTAGAAGGCTAGCAAAGAAGAAGAAGAAGAAAGCTTTTCATGTCGAGGAAATTATTTTTAAGAGTTTAAATTCATAAAAAAAATTGTATTTATAATATATGTAGTGGTGGCGAATCGTGCTGCTTCAATGGAGAATCATGAAAACTAATCTCACTCAAATTGTAGCATTGTGATAATACTGAGGATAGAATTATCACGTAATTTCTTATGAGTACCCAGTCTACATTTCAATACGTTGTTTTCTTTTGAGGTATACGAGTATAAATCAATCTGCCAGAATAAGAGGAAGGTACTACGGCCGAGGTAATCGGTCTGAATCTTATTTCGGCCTAAGTATATTTGTCCTTTTACCTTGTTAGATAGACCTTGCTAAACTGATTTCAAAGTTTTGGATTATCCGTGAGTGAGGGCTGTCCTATTTCATACATCGAAACTTTCAGTATTGGAATACACAAAAAAAAACGTAAGCGCTTTGGGACGATTCGCGGACGGAATAATGTATGATGCTCACAGGTATGAAATAGTTCATCCCATCCACCCTGTTTGCGTCAAATAAAATGAGATGAAACGTAATCCCCGGGGGGGGGAAATGTCACAACATTTTTTTAGAATTGAATTTACCGATTTTCTCTTCGAGGACACTTTGGGCATTTAGTAGTTCTTCCAACATGGGCGGAATACCAAGCAGCTGGTTAATTGATCTGCTTTATTCTTCTTCTCTAGGGATTGTAGTTATCCTCAAGCAAGAGAAAAATACCTTGAAGAGTAGGACTGAGATGGGCTGCCTTTGAAAAAATTAAAAAAATTAAGTTTTTGAAAACAAGCCAGTTCCAATTTGTCTAAAAAGAAAAATGTTCGATCCATGCACACTGCCTATCCTAACATATAGTCCAGAGACAACCACCCTAACAGCAAAAAGTGTTTATAAACTAAAAATTGGACTCTGAAAGTGAATGTAATGAACCGGTTCGAGATGTGGATATACCGCTGAATGCTCCGTGTTCCGTGGACCGATAGGGACAGTAATGCATACGTACTACAGAGAGCCAGAGCCAATAGAGAGCTGTTGTCGAGTGTGAAAATTAGAAAGGTCTCATATTTGGGTCATGTGCTTAGGGGAGAAAGTTACTACCTCCTTCGACTGATATTAATAAGTAAAGTGGAGGAACGTCGGGGAGTTGGTAGAAGGCAGCTGTCCTGGCTGCGGAACATCAAAGAGTGGACAGGAATAACAAGAGTTCAGAACCTCTTCCAAGTGGCGCAGGATAGAGATGCATTTGCTGCAGTGATCGCCAACGTTGGGAGGACCTGACACGGTACCGAAAGAAGCAGAAAAAGAAACTAAAAATTACCCAACGGTCCATGGAAAGGCAAATGCTCGGCGTGAGTCTCCGAAACAAAAAGAGAATTGAAGAAATAATACGCTTAATTAAAATGGCAATGAACTGGACATACGAGTATAGCAAGACAAGGCAATACCTGGAACAAAGAAACCACAGGCTTCCACTGAAGTATTCTGGATGTCCAAAATATGGACATCCAGAATACTTCAGTGGAAGGCTTGGACAGAAAAAAGGTGTGTCGGGAGGCCAAATAAAAGATGGGCTGGCGATATTACCCGAATAGCTGGAATGACCTGGATGCGGAAGGAACAAGACAATTCAATACTACTTGTATATATTTTTTTAACCGTTCTCCCCTCATCCATTCGTTCTATATTTCCAATTTATCTCATTCATAGGAACGATAAAATGTCAAATATAGTCAATTCATCTATACGGAATGAAAACTTGGTCCCTGAATGTAAGTTTTCTAAACCGGCCAGAGATATTCAAGATTACCACTACCCATTCAAAAATGCTTAAAGTAGTTGAAGTCATGATCAGAGGTCAAACATGACACAAAAAGAAGAATGAAAGAATGTCTCAAATAGTGGAAATATCGATAAAACTCGTATCGAACCTAAAAAAATTATAGCAAAGAGTTCGTCTCTTGTATTGTTTGAACGAAATGTTTATTTATTTTATCATTTTAGTATTAAAAATGTATCAGATAAACAACACAAATAAACTCGTGTTTATATACTTAAATAGATTTCTGTAAATAACTTTTAAAATATTTATTTTTTCAGCACACTTTTAAGTATAAAGTGGGGCAATAAAACACTCCGAGCCGTTTTCTAACACTTGGTGGTCAAATAATTTAGTATTAACCGTAAATTATTAGATTTAAAATATTTCGCCCGGAAATATATTCCTGACCATTTTTCTTTCACGCCAGCATTAACTTTAGCCAGGTTTAGTGAACCTTTCCAGCTGCATCACAATCTATAATTACTTTAAATAGATATCCTACAAGAAAAACTAAAACATATATGTGTAATCATAAAATTTATTCCGTGGAACTTGCCCTATAGCGTTGCTTACTGTGTATTTTTTTTTTTTTTTTTTTTTTTTTTTTTTTTTTTTTTTTTTTTTTTTTTTTTTTTTTTTTTTTTTTTTTAACAGCCGTTGTCGTCCACTGCTGGACACATAGGCCTCCCCCATACTTCTTCATGTATGACATGTCATACGGGGGGTGGTTGGCATTACAACGCCACGCTTGCCAGACGGGTTGGCGAGGTGTCCTTCCACGTTAGCCTATGCATCAATATTATCCACCGAGGTTATTCACACTCGATCTCTAACATTTCGCATAGTTTCCAGGGGTGTGTATGGTGGGTGATAATTAATCAATGTCATGTTTATGGTTTTCTCTTTCTCTCTCTCTCTCTTCGTCTTCTTTTTCGATCCTCCTTGTGCACAGATTCCACTCTTCAATCCGGGTTCTGATCTGGACATCAGTTGAATGTGTAAAGTTCTTTCCAAATCCTGGTTCACCATGTTACCAGCAGGCGTCCTCTCCCCTTAATGCGGTATTAGTACTATCAATTTTATTATTACTATTTAGTTAAATAAGTATGTACACCACCATTGTGTAAGTTAAATCGTTAACGATGTTGAAAAATAAAACTTCTTATTTTTCTTCTGTTTTATTTAGGACTGTGTCCTGTTATTTCTCCTGCATGTTCCTAGTAAGATGGCCAGCCGTCTTGCCATCTTTTAGGTGGTCTTTCTGGAGGTCTATTCCTGGTATTTTATTGTATTTTTATGAAATTTTACCTGTACTTAATAGATGCCTTAAACATTTTCCTGTTTGTAATGTCTATTGAGGTAATAAACTGATTTGATTTGATACTTTATTTGCTGCATTACTTATCACTTTTTCAGGACACGCTCTCTCCATATGGTCTCTCTAGTAATGTCTTTGCGTTTTCCTCCATCGCACGACATCTTCAACATCGTAGATATTACTTGTTACAGAATTTCTCACTCTCTCTTGGAGTGGCGTTCCCGCAATGGATCAGAGAATCGTCATTTCTGAGACCTTTAGTTGTGATGATGTCAGTTCTCGTCTCAATTCTATGTGTCTTTATAGGTCGAACGCGGGTTTAATAGATTTGTATTTTTCTCTCATTTAGCAATCTTTTTTAAAAATAAAACACATTAGAAAAAAACACGTTTTGAAAAAGACAAAACAAAAAAAAACAGAAATCTTCACAAATTCGTTATACCTAACAATATTCATATACAGTTTAACTTAAGAAGTTCACTTCAGATGCCATTTCATTTCTGGATGTTAAACTTCAATCTAAAGCGGTTTTGTTTTTAAGTACTAAAACTTTGTATGCATACGTTTTATGAAAAGCTCAAATATTTTACGTGAAATTTCTTTTGAAAGACGGATAAATTTTACAGATACGCCATTTTTTTTAAATAACTAATTAACTAACCATCACAGGGGGTAGACAGAACAAATGGGCTGCCACACTTTTCTTTCCTGACATATTTCTTTCGATTCCTCAACATTCATACATCGTGTCATGCACGCGGGTCGATTTCTTTGACTCCTCACATGGCCGACATTCAATATTTGATTTATTTGATCGTGTCACATTTTCCTCGGTCTACGTCTATTTCTGGTTCCACTAACATTGTTTACATACAATTTTTGTACCATTCTTTCTTCATTCAATCTTTCCGTATATCCAAACCATCTTAATGATCCTTTCATTATTTTGTTCATAACACCATCATTCTCACCGCATTCACTTCTTATATTTTCATTCGGCACTCTATCATACACAGAGTATCCACACATTCGTCAAAGAAATCTCATTTCTACTGCATTTATTCTACTTTCATCCTTCTTTTGCCAGTTCCATGCTTCGCTTCCATACATTAGGACCATTTTTTTATGACACGTTATTAACAAATTTTTACCTATTATAATTGGCAGAATGTTGCCGACTCCTGAGATAAAACATCGGGACGTTTGCCAAAAATAAAAATTACATATTTAATACGCAATCATTAATATAAACAAAACATAACACGATCTTGAGTTTGACCGTCTTCTTGATTTTATGATAATATTTTATAATTTCTTTACGGCTGAAAATTACAGTTCACGCACCTTGTTTACACAGCCATCACTAATGACTGTGGAGCCAAGGTGAAGATCACTAATGGCTTGGTTGTGATAATAACATTATGATCTCCTGGAAGTTAAAGTCTCTCTTTCCTGTCTCAATCTAGCGATTGGTCTGCAGCAAGGCGACACATCTCCTCCTCCACTCCGCTCAATCCTCGGCAACTCTCTTCAACTCCGCATAAGAGGTGCAGATCCCTCGATCATTCCCTCCAATACATTATGCAGGAAATATTCATGTCGCAACACATGACCAATCCATTTTGCGCGCCTCTCCGCTATGGTGTTCAACACGTTCCTACTCTCTTCAACTCTGCTTCTTGAGAACTTCTTCATTTGTAATGTGGTCCCTCCATGAAACATGGGCAACTCGTCGGTAAGTCCACATCTCAAATGCCTCCAGCCTTTTACGCTCTCTTTCGCCCAGGCACCAAGTCTCGCAGCCGTACAGTAAAACACTCCACACCAATGTTTTTAAAAGTTGTTTTCAGAGGTTCAGGTCTATATTGTTGGACTCGAATATTTTAGACTTTTTATTGAAGGCAAGTTTAGCCTGGTGGATATGACTATCGACGTCTTTCTTGGATCGACCATCCCATGTAATGCTGCTCCCCAGGTAAACAAAAGTCTTTACATTCTTGATTGCAGTTCCAGCCATCTCTACATTTATTTGGCGCTCATCTCTACCCACGGTCATTACCTTAGTTTTAACTTTGTTTATTATCATGTTATACGTTATACTTAGTATTTTTTCCATGGTATCTAAGGTATCTTTTAGTTCAATTTCATCGCTGGCAACAATGGCGATATCGTCTGCAAATCTTATCATATCCACTTTCCGCCCGTGAATTCTTACACCTCTTCTATGTTCCATTTCCTCTCTTATTTCATCTATCGCACTTTTAATGTCTAAACTAGTTAAAAGAAACACCAAAATTCGAATACATCAATCACTCATTAAGCCAGGACTGGCATTAAGTACGCCTCTGAAACACGGGTAAGTCTAAAGAACATGGAGGGATTCGTTGCAGCATTTCAAATGAGAATCCTTAGAGCAATCTTTGCGCTGTGAGAGATTACGTAACAATGGTTTCCGTCATCGATACAATAGGGAACTAGATGGCATCTACGTTGTATTATTTTTTTGTAAGTATTACATACTCGTATAACAGATTTTATTTATTTATTATGTAATATGATAATTCTCCAGATTTTATCGTTTGGTTTTATGTTGAAAATGCCAAAAAATCCCATTTGAAATAATTTTTCTCCTGTATGAATTTTAATCGTATTTATAAAATATTCCAGTATTTATACATCTTTATATTTTATACATAATGGAAAAAATTGTGGGATCAAAATAAAAATAAATGTTCCGCAATTTTCAATATTAGCAAATTATTGCTCTTTTCAACAAGATATTAAAGTTTTTTTGATCGAAAACAAATCCAAACAATCTAAAATCAAATTAATTCAAACTTTGATGCAATATGATTATTAATTATAATTTTCTTAAACCGATCTACATATTATATATATATCATTACAGCGCCATTATGTTGTCACGTAAATTCTACAACAGATCAAAGACATTTGAGAATCACAATGTCATCGCCGATAATCGAACCCGGGACCTTCGGTATGTCAGTTATTTAATCATGGCTGTTACCACTCTGCCACAAAGGTCGTCAAATGTATTTTTATATACTGTTTGCATTTACGTAAATGTAAACATATGATATTTCCTTTAATGTCCTTCCTTATTAAGTAATATTTACAAGCAATTTGAAAAATACAACTTATAAACAATGTTGAAATTTAAAAAAAAATTGTTTTATGTATCACAATTGTATTTTTAATTTGACGCGATAGCTGTTTCGTCAACCTATGTTGACATCATCGGGTGTTAAAATATTATGTCAAATGTCAAATTTTCGTGATTTTTTTAACCTGTATGTATATTGTTCCTAGGAAAATTTGACATTTGATATATTATTGTAATATCTGATGATGTCAACATAGTTTGACGAAACAGCTGTCGCGTAAAATAAAAATGCAATTGTGATACGTAAAAAAAATATTTAACAGTTTATAATGTTAAAGTATCATAGTGTTTCGGCCAAAACAATGGACTGAAAAAGTCCAATGCTCTGCCGACTGAGTATTTCAATAAAGTACAACGGAGCATAGAAGTAAGATGGGGTAGATTAAATGTGGTCTGGCACACCCTTGCTGTTGTCGTCTTTAAATGTAAGTCCCGGATGGACCGGGGACAGGCCCAGGGAGTGTACGAGCGAGGCTGACAAAAGGGCGCCGCTACGCCCTATAATAGCCTCGGGTATGTGGCGGGAACTTCTACGTTCCTTTTAAAAATAAATAAAAACAATGGACTATAAAATACAACTTGTGAAAAGTTTTCACGGCAAATTAATTTTCTTTTCTCCGGCCCTATTCCATCAGACAAATGATTCCACGTGCCCTCTCGCTGACAAAGGAAAAGGAAAGAACACTTTTTGTCGGAATAATCACATCCCGACTGGCCGGCCCCGCGATAGGACATCTTACGTCACCGCTGTTCGGGAGCACAATGGCGGGCGGGGAGCGGGAGGGGTGAGTCCTTTGAGATGGAGCAACAACTGCAGGTGATAATATCGCCAGCCGCTCAAGGGGGACCATTAAGATGGACCGCGCTGATACCGACAACAAGGCTTTCAACTTTTCACGAATTTCGCTTTTCAGAACAAAGTCTTCGCGCTACGTTTTTATACGGGTCTAGCGTACTTAATAAAAATAATAACAATAATATGCTAACCTTTAAAGCGCCGTTTTCGTTTCGACGTAATCACCTCAAGAGTGCATTAAGACATGTTTTAAATATAAAAATGATGTATGGCAGTCCATCCTCTCTACCTACCCCTTCGGAGAGACTGCGTGATGGTTAGTCAGTTAATTAGACATCATTTTAAACTGTTACATTAAGAACTTTGTTTTATGTATCACAATTGTAATGTTATTTTTCGCGACAGCTTATGACAGCTTATGATTCTTAATTATATAAATTGTTAAAATTTTGTTTGGCATTCTCAAACTGCAGCAGTTTGAGAATGCCTTTACAAGGCGATACAAATTCGTCACTATTTATATCATTTATATAAATTTAATCCAAGTAAAACCACTAAACAATCGTGTTGACTATTATAAATTAAGAATCATAGTGTTTCGGCCAAAACAATGGACTATTTAAACACCATTGTTTAAGAAACTATTAATATATAATAATTTTCAGAATAATTATGTAAAAGCGTAGGAATGTTTAAAAGTGTCTATCTTCACACTACGCGATTACTTCAATTACTATTTGAATGTATCTAAAATTGAGGAAACGGACTCGTAGCGTAGCAACATCTGGCGAGAAGGCCGGCCCGAGGGCAGGCGGAGCGCGTATTTGAATAACAAAGGCGTGAAATGTTTTGTTTCGAGTGTCTCTCCAACTCCATACATCCACGTCCGAGTATTTATTTCAATGGAAATATTATGTGTCTTTCAATCTTTTTCTTACAACGAAATTGTCATAAGTATTCCTTTACGCCGTGTGACGTCATTTAAGCAGCATTAAATGTCATTTTTTTATTATCACTTAATCTCTAACAAAGTGAATGGAGCTTTAAACGTAATTATTTGATAATGTTTTTTCTTGTATACAGGTCGTTTGAACCCAATTACTGTATACAATATATTTTACCTATTATATTGATTCTCATGACACGTGCTAGGTGGCCAATCTATCGCCAATTTATTGTCACGTGAATTCTGCACCACACCAAAGACAGTATGACAATCACATTGCCATCGCCGGGAATCGAACCCGGGACCTTCCGTATGGTATTCAGAGCTCTTTTTTCGTATAGTTTAAGACATCTTTAGAGAACAGGTAAAATATAATAAATATTTAATACCAGATACGCATAAGAGATGGTTCGACATTAGGATCACAAGATACTCTCCAAAGTCAAGAGTATTTGTCTTCCGAACGTACTTTCACGAATATGAAAGACGTCGATCTCCGAAGCGATCATGTTCAGCAGTTTGATTGATCTCATCACCGGCATCATCAGAAGCAGGTTGGTTCTGTATGCTAGGATGTATGACAGTTTGTGCTGACGCTGTCGAAGATAACCATCAGGAACATAAAGATGGATAGCTTCCAAGATAACGGAATTCTCAAATAATCTCCTGATAAGTCTGAAGAAATGGGTAAGTGTACACCCATCTCTTCTTATCTGCAAATTATTGGTCACCAGCATGCCCAAGAGGAATGCAGTGGGATAAAGCCACTACCAAACTCCCTCATGTAGAGACTCGGAAATCTTTTCTGAACCCTCTCTAACGTGAGCGAGTATCTCGCCTTGTGGGGACTCCATATCACCGAACCACACTCGAGCCGGTTCCGGACCAATGAGTTATACAAAATTCGCAAAACATAGGGATTCCTGAAAACTCTACCAGTTCTTACTACTCATGAGTATACCACTTAAGTATACTACTATTACTACTCATTAGTATAATGTCATCAACAATACATAAATAGTTTACATATTTTCCAACAACGCGGACTCCTCTAATTTCCCAATTTAGCATTATAACATACTCGTGTGCTAATGTAAAAAGTTTTGGGAATATTGTATTTCGCTGTCGGATTTTACCTTCTAACCTGTATTTTGTCTGTCGACCAATTCTCATTGAGATTCCAACACTCATTGAGATTTTTAAACAGATGGAAGGATGACCTGATCTGTCACATCGGCACAACTTGGATGCAGGCTGCACAGGACAGAGTGACGTGGAAGTGAATGGAGGAGGCATTGTCCAGGAGTTGACGGGAGTCGGTTGAAGAATAAGAAGATTATTATAACCATTGCGCAGTTCTGTGAGTTTAAATCTAATTATTTATTATCTCATTAACTGATGATTAATTTTCCATATCTATAACTGATGGAAACTTCATTTTTCTATAAGTTTTATTGTGTTAAATAAGAGTGACATTTTTCGCCTTGGTAGGGCATTAAAATACATTTAATTTATTAAAATACATTTAATTTGTATAATTGTTAATAATTTTTTATTGTATCTAATAAATGTTAGCAGAGTCAGAAAAATCGACGTGCATGTATGAATGTTAATAAAATCCAGAAAGAGCAGTCGGGAAATCCACTCTTTCGGGGAGACGGCGTGATGGTTAGTTAGTTATTAGTTAGTTTAAATGGTTTATATGAAGTTTAACATCATCGTTCGAGGAAACAAAAAATGGCATTTTATCTAAACAGGATTTTATTCTGCTACATTAGATTAGATATTACAAAATGGAGGTCAAACTCGTAAATTTAGTACGGCATTAAAAGTTTTCCCAGAATTAATTACTACGTATTTAATTTATGTTTCCTCTACATTATTACAATTTCCCAATTAAAATCATATTAGGGTTGAACTTTTTCCTTGGGAAAGAAAACTGTTCATTATATTTTTTACGAGCTAGCAACGACCGGCTTTAAAAATTAACCAATCTTGATTTCAAATTAAATAATGAAAATTAAAAATAATAAAAAATATATATATTTACCTACGTTATATTATGGGTTCGTTTAGTTATTACGGGTTCAACCAGTTAATCCAAAAGATAGCAGCGGTCCGTCGAAACCGGTCGAAGCAATATATCTAAGTTGAATTTAACTAAGTATATATGATAATATAAAATATTTTTTTATTTGCAATGAACTTCTACCATGAAATTTTAAATAACAACATTAATAAATATTTCAACTAAAGCTAAGATGGCATTCTGGTGCCAACCCTTATGTACGGAAGTGATACTAGGAGTTGGTAAAAAAAAGTATGAAAGTAGGATAAATGCCGTTGAGATTAGATCACTGAGAAGAATGTGTGGGTAAACGATATATGATAGAATACCGAACGACGAAATAAGGAAGAAATGTAAGGCACCATAAGTAAAATTAAAAAAGGATCCCTGAGATGGCTTGGACATATGGGACGAATGGATGAGAGAAGAATGGTTAAAATGTTGTATACAAGTTGTGGAACACCAAGAAAAGCATAACATGACCAACTTAATTAAATACTGAAAGACGGCCATATTCGAAGTCGGGAGAATCGACGAGTGTGCATGTTACTATGTATGAATGTGGAAGAATCTAGAGAGGTATATCACAACAGAACGGTGTGGCGGTCCATGTTGCCTCCTCCTCCGGAGAAACGGCGTGATGGTTAGTAAGTTAGTTAGTAATAAATAAAAAAGTGTAACTCTATCAGATCAGTTTTATTTAAGAAACTGTGTGTAGAATGTTCTTTTTTTATATTGACAACATAATGATTAGTATAATAGTATGATGAATAAAAAATTATGTGTACTTCAGAGCGCCCACATCCAATGAGGGTGGAGGGAAGGATCATTGAAAGATTTGATTCGTATATACTCGTATATCTGGGACATATGGTCAAGCTTCGCGGAGACAACCTAGAAGCCGAGATTGAACGTAGGCGGGGTCTTGAATGGTCTGCTTTCGGTAAACTGTCCTATTTCCTTAAGTCCAAAATATTCGCGAACCACTTGAAGAAAAAGATATTTGACATGTGCATCCTCCCAGTACTGGTATACGGGCTAGAAACAGTTGCATTCACAAAAATAACAATACAGAAACTCCTAGTGACCCAGCGGGCAATGGAGAGGAGGATGTTAAACATCAGTCTGCGAGACAGGAAGCGAAATGGATGGATCAGAGAAAGTACCAAAGTTGTGGATGTAGCGTGCAAAATAGCATCGTTGAAGTGGAATAGGGCCGGCCATGTAGCGAAGACAACGGATGATCGGTGGACAAGACGCACTCTTTAGTGGCGACTAAGATCCGGTCATAGAAATCCTGGCAGACCACAAGCCAGATGATCGGATGACATCAAGAGAGTGGCAGGAGGTCAATGGCACAGAGCGGCGAGAGATAGAGAGTTGGGGAGTTCTGGAAGGGAGGCCTATGTTCAGCACTGGACGACTAAAGGCTGATGATGATGATGATGATGAATGATTAGTTACGAAGGAAATGCTCCAATAATCAGTTATAGTTGCCCAGTTAAATAATTTGATAAGTAACTTTATAAAAACCACAAGAACAATCTAGCTACTCGTACTAGCATTTATTACAGCAAAAATTATCTTACTACCAGTTTTCTGAACCAAATTTAATGGTATTTTTTTCTTAGATATTCAAATGGTATCTTAATGATTACAAGTTACTGCTATAAAAAAGTCCCTTACGCCGCGCCGTAGACAAATATTTCATTTTAATGAGAATACTATCGTGTGCTGAAATACTTTTATATATTAAAGAAACGTTTCATAATATTCTGCCACTAATGAGAATTCTTTCAGAGGGGATTACGCTTTTTATGCTGAATAAATCTCACTGAATCTTGTCCACTCCAGTGCGGGCTGCCGCGACTCATCAATACTTGAGATTGGGGATACAATCCCGGAATCCCGAAGTCCTTTAACACACAAATATTTACCGACATTTAATATTGTCGGAAAATATTGGTCAACCAAGACTCTATAACATTATTTTTCTTTTACCACACATGATATTGAAATACAATACGATTCCAATTATCAAATATTGTTATTTTTATTATTTTGTTGCTTCATTACAGTGTAAGCCAAATCTATGCAAAGAATAGAAGAAAATTAACATTCCATAGAATCACGTGAAAATAAATATGACAGTTATATCTTTTTTGTTCTTACAATTAGGGTGTTCACAAACTCAGTATACCTTCATCTATAGAGGTCTATCTCAAATTCCACCTAGTTTGGAAAACGCATTTCATTCAACACAGAAGAACTTCGTAGCACTCTTGTACGACATTTCAGGACATAAATTAAGAAATGGCCTCTTCCTCTGTTATAACTATGGAGAAGAATATATATGAAACAAACCTTTAAAGCATTTTGAAGAAACTTTTGATGTATATGTAAATTTAGTGTTTTTGTTTAGTGATTATATTGCCCTGATGAAGTTTGGGTCCAAACTAGTTGACATCAATTGAAATATCCATACTGTAGTTAAATACAAAAGTGTTTAATTATTTTATATCTATATAAGACGCAAAAAACAATGGCTGTCGAATTTTTCAAAACAGTTAATAAATGGCAGTTCGCAAAACCCACTCCAATGCCAGGGCTCACAGCAAAAAAAGTTATTTTGTCCGTTTGGTAGAACTGCAAGAGAAAATTATATTTTGAAACACTTAAACCCGGACTAACAAAAAACATCCAAATGTTTTGTGATCATAAAAAAGAGACCTACGCTAGCTAATCGCGGACAAATGTTTTTGCAGAATGATAATGCAAAGCCACAAACTGCAAAAAAATCTAAACAAAAAAATAAGGACCAGGGATGGATGACGATAAGACACCCACCATATTCACCGGCATTACTCCATTCGATTACCACTTGTTTCGGTTGATGTAAAAAATTATTGTTGGTGAAAAATACGCTATTTACGAAGAAGTGAAATTGGGCATATCCGAGTATTTTGATTCAAAACCAAATGAATTTTACAAAATAGAGATCAAAAATTGCCAGATAGGTGAAAATATGTCATTTCAAAGGGTGAATATTTCATTTTAAGTAAAATTTTGATAAATTTAATAAAATTTTGATATATAAAGTTTCCTTAACCAAAAGGCCTTTTTTCCGGTCCTCCTAACATAGGATCTTCCAAAGCTTCACATTCAAGAATAGTTCTCTATCTACCTATTGATTCGTTACCATCTCGGTCAATTATTCTATGCAAAACATATATATTAGGTCCTTACATATGAAATTGGCGTTTTGTATGGGAGGAACATAAAGTATTTATTTAATCAAAGAATGTACCATTACTATCTATGCACTTTTGTCATCTCATAGGTAGTTCGGTTTGGACTGCCCCATCGGAGTTGAATTTTTTCCCCTTGCAAGAAGTTAGCCAAATTTCGAAAAAAATAGTAATCTGTTGTGGCAAGGTCCGGAAAGTACGGTGGATATCTAAGACATTCCAATTGAAGCTCTTCTAATTTGATAGCCGTCTGTTGTGCAGTGTGTGGTCTAGCGTTATCATGAAGCAGCAGTGGCCTAGAGCGATTAACCAGCCTCGGTTGTTTAGCAGCTAGCTTTTCCATCATGGTTTGCAGTTGCTGACAAAAGACATCTGCCGTAATCGTCTGGCCAGATTTAAGAAAGCTGTAGTGAACGACACCAGCACTAGTCCACCAAACGCTCACAAGTAACTTTTTTGGAGTCAATTTTCGCTTGGGGCATGGTTTGGCTGGTTCGGCAGGGTTCAGCCATTGCGATGAGCGCTTCCGATTATCATACAGGATCCACTTTTCATCACAGGTAATGATTCGATTCAAAATCCCTTCATTATTGTGCCGGTTGAGTAATGCAACGCAGCAGTCAACACGCGTTTGTTGATTTGCTTCACTCAATTCGTGAGGTACCCACCTTTCAAGCTTTTTCACCTTCCCAATTTGCTTCAAGTGGATTAAAACAGTTTTATCACTAACACCGCAGCCTGCAGCTAACTCGGACGTGGTTTGCGATGGATCCGCTTCCACAATAGCCTTCAATTCTTCATTATCAACTTTGGTCTCCGGCCGTCCACGGGGCTTGTTCTGCAGGTCGAAATTTCCAGAACGAAAACGTTGGAACCAAAAACGCACTGTGTTTTCTTTTGCGGCACCGTCGCCATACACATCATTAATCCTTCGAGCCGTTTCTGCAGCACTGGTGCCACGGTGGAACTCTTACTCGTAAATAACGCGATATTTCAAGTTTTCCATTTTCTAAACTGAGTGATGCAAAGAAAAAAAACAATTGAGGAAAAAACAAATGAATTATAATTTTCGAAACACAAATACTTGAGTAAATAGCTGTATAAATTTGAATTTGGAATTCCTAACCAAAGAGAAGATATTTGAGATCAAAGTTGCCAGTACGGCAAAACGCCAATTTCATATGTAAGGACCTAATATTATCATTAATACGAATGAAAATGTCTGTTTTTTTAGAAGTTTCATTATGTTTTATGTGAATGACATGTTTCACCTGTCTAAGACATTATCAAATGTTAAACAGGCAAAACATTTCATTCACATAAAATATCATAAAACTTCTAGAAAATAGACGTTTTCATTAGTACTTATTATTTAATAAAGAGTTTTATGTCATTGTTCAAGAAACAATAAATATTTATATAATCCTTTATTTACATTATGAATGCTGCTTTTTCTACATTGTCATTTAACAAACATGTAAATTTTATCTCTACCTTTATAAATTTAAATGATCAATTTATTTCTTACGTAGGTTACATTAACATTACACATATATAAAAAAAATTACATTCGTCCATTGCACTCGTACGCGAAATTGTCGTAGAACCAAGAAATTTCCAGAAGCATATTTATTTTCGGATTACAGTGTTTATAATTTAGTATTCAAAAATATAACGTCGACTTAATGGGACTAATTTAAGAATATCTCGGGTATTTTAGTACTCGGGATGATAAAACAGTCCGTGGTTCAATATATCTCGCGCGGGCTAACTATGTATTTCGAGATTCGCTTTGATAATATTTTTTCCGATTCACCGTCCATTTCATTTGAATATGGAACAGGGAAACACAGACACCAATATAAATGTGGAACATGGAATGTGTTTCGTGTATTCGACGTAAGCTCTGATTATGTTTATTTTCATGAAGATTTCAAACATACGAAAATCTTTTATTTTGATTTGTTTTTCCTGCTACCATTATTTTAATGATTTGAAAATTTGGTATTATAAAAATGCAGATGTTTAGAAAACGTTTAATTGTAAATTAATAAAATTTCAATTGTACGAGTAGTTGATTATTGAATGTCGGTCACGTGAGGAGTTGGAGAAATCGACGTGCGTGCTTGACAAAATGTATGCATGTTTCGGTTATGACCTATCCTTTTTCACACACTCACACAGAATTTTCACTTACATTTAAAAAAATCTGAATTATTTCATTGTTAAAATTTGTGCATTTAAAAAGTGATGTGAAAATACAGTGTTATTCTATGTATTTAAATGTGAAATTACAACACAAAGTGAAGGGGAATATAACAGGGTTTTTTTTTTATTTCAGTATGAGAAATTCTTAAAACAACGATTATGGTAGATTATTATTTCGGTTTAGACCTTTTATTCTGCAAATAAAACAAGGTTCTGGCGGTTAGGTGAAGAATGAATGTTAAACATTCGTAAACAAACTATTTTGCGGTGTTTTAGATGATTTAAAAAATAAATCAATCTGGTGATTAATGACATAAACGAGTTATAAATCTAAGAAGGTGTAAAATAGTTATATCTTATGAACAGAAGGATGTATAATACATATACCTTGATATGTATATACAACACACTCGTAAATGTGTGCGTTTTCGTACACGAAATGGAATTTTAGTATCAGGTTATTTGAGCAGTGAATATCAACAAAACCACTACAAAAATAAACAAAATTCCGATTTCCCGCCATCTTTTATGTGCTTTTTACCACCGAGCAAACATCTATCTTTATGATCTAAAAAAGTGTAGAAAAACCCATAAATATCTGTCAACGCAAACACATAATAAATAATATATAGCTGTATTATTTTGTACTCAGAATGAGGCGGCGACATTTTCTTGACTTCAAAGCTCATAAAAGATCCTTTAAATGCTTATCATAACAGAGAATATCCAGAAAACAAATTTTAGAAGACAGAAAGAAAATTAGACGGAGCCAAGGACACGAACAATGAGTAATCTGAAACGCAGAAGTTAAAAGAACAGTACCGGATTAAGCAGCAGGAGCCTGTAGCAGATGTTACGAAGAGCCCATGGGTTTTATGTGATACTACTCGTATAATAAAACACAAGGGGTAGGCAAAAAGATTGGACCACCACACTGTCATTGTTTTTTTTTTGCTTTATACAAGTGTATGAGGACTCTCAATTCCTCAATTCATACATCGTGTCATGCGCGCATGTCAATTTCTCCGACTACTCACGTGGCCGACATTTCATATTTGATTGATTTAATCAAGGCACGTTTTTCTCTCTTCCTCTTTTTCCATAATATTATTATAATATCTATTTCTATATATATATATATATATATAATAATATATAAAAACTTTCATCAAAAACTATCCTTCATTCATTCTTTCCATGTGTCCAAACCATCTTAATGATGCTTTCATTATTTTGATCACAACACTTTCATTCACATTGCATTTACTTCTTACATTTACATTTTACTGTCTATCGTATACAGGTTAACAACACATTTATCTTCATTTCTTCTGCATTAATTCTACTTTCACCCTTATTTCTCCAGTTCCAAGCTTAATAAAATAATGCTGATAGAAGAAAGGAATTATTATTATTATTTTGTTTAATCGCTCTTTACATCATAACAGCATGAGCCAAATCGATGTAATGGTTATTATAGCTATCATAGTGATTCTCGTGACATGTGATAGGTAGCTAATCTATCGCAATTTTATTTTCACGTGAATTCTACACCAGACCAAAGACGGTGTGATAATCACACTGCCCTCGCCGGGAATCGAACCCGGAACCTTCGGAGTTGCAGTCAATGCACTTACCACTCGGCCACGAAGGTCGTCGAATGTAGAGCGGAAGAAGGTATTATGAACAAAATTATGAAAGGATCGCTGCGTTGGTTCGGACATATGGAGCGCATGGATGGAGAAAAAGAATGCTTAAGAACGTATACGTTAATGATGTAAATGGAATATAGAGTCGAGGCAGACCGAGGAAAACATGGCAAGACCAAATTAATCAAATTTTAATGGTTGTTCATGTTAGAAGTCGGAAGAATCGACGTGCGTGTATAACTCGATGTATGAATGTGGAGGAAGCTAGAGAGGTGTGCCAGGGTTGAGAAGTGTGGCGGTCCATTTCCTCTGCCTACCCCTGTGGAGAAACGGCGTGATAGTTTGTTGTTGTTGTTGTTCAAGCTTAAATTCCATATGTGAGAGTCTATAGGCTTTTTTTTCTTTTCCCTTTTGATTGATGACAAGAAAAGTCCCGGATGGACAAGGAACAGGCCTAGATAGTGCAGCGACACTGACGAAAGGGCGTCGCTGCGTCCTATAACAGTCTTGGGTGGTGGTGGGAACCTTATATATAGTCTATAGGCGCGGGACCTCCAGAAACGCGGGGCCCGAAGCACTCGCTACTTCTGCTATAAAGCTTATCCGGCACTGAAAAGAAGATCTTATAATTCATTCAAATAATCGTCACGCAAACTTAAATTTAAAGTACAAGGCTGCTGGACAATTATAACAAGAATTTACTCCATTATTAACCGTACACAAATCTATACTTTTTCTTTGTATTGTATGTGTTTAACTATTGTAATGGTAATGAGGTGTCATAAGAACTAATATTAACTCCGTTCTAAGGCAACGTTATTTATACTCTTCTCGTGCCTAACTTATGTAATCCTCTGTCATACGTAATAGATGTTGTTTGTTTTACGTTATATTATTCGACATTACAATATTTATTGAAATAACAAAACACAAAGTCTATAAACACTAACAAGGCTTATACTACGAATAAATAACTAACTAACTAACAATCACGCCATCTTTTCAAAGGGGTAAGCAAAATTATTGGAATACCAGATTGTTATTCCCTGATATACTTTTCTCACTTTCTCAACATTAATTCATCGTGCAATGAACGCACGTCTATTTCTCCGACTACCACGTGGCCAATTTTTAAGAATATTTTATTTATTTATTTATTTATTTATTATTATTATAGTATACCTAACCACATGTATGAATATTTATTATATTTTGCATTTATACGACCTTCATGGAAAATTGGCAAGACCTTTAACTGACCACCGAAGGTCCCGGGTTCGATTCCTGGTGCTGTGATTCTCGCATTGTCATAATTTCACGTGACGATACTCGTAAAATAACGATAGATTGTCTACCTATTACATGTCATAATCAATGTAATAGCTCAAATAAATCGTTTACAATAATTGGTTTCAAATGACCCGTTGCTTTAAAAACAAACGTATTTATTATTTCTTGAACAATGATGTAAAACTCTATATTAAATAATTAATATGAATTTTAACGTTTGTTTTCTAGAAGTTTTATTAAATTTCATGGGAATTACATGTTTCGGCTGCCTAATGCATTATCAAATGATAATGCCTTGGAAAGGCGAAATGTGTCTTTCACATAAAATATAATAAAACTTCTTGAAAACAGACGTTTTCTAATGAAATTAATTAATAAATCTTATCATATCTACTTCTACATAATATGATATTCTGTGCTATGTTAGAGTACTCTCTAATGTGGTAAACTATAGAGCCAAACTTAAATAATAAAAGCCACCCAGCCGTTACTCAAACAAGTAAGATACGCTCACCTGGGATAAAATAGAGGAGAATAAAAATAAGAGTCATGGTCCCATAAACTTGGAAAGTACCCCGGGAAAATCTCCACGAGACAATTTACCAGCAGTGTACTGAAAGCTCCTGAATTTCGCGCTTTTACCCACTCAACATGACAACTTTATATTGATCATTATTTGAATCATATTAACAGAACTGAGAATGTTTTAAAATGCCCTCGCAAGATAAAACAAAATTAAAAGAAATATTTATATATTTTTATATATAAATAAAATAAAAATTGTAAACGGTTATGGCAATTACGTTTTCATTATATACGAGTATTTTATAATGGAGTTTTACAAAATTGAAACCACTTAGACCAATTAAAAAGTATTAACAAAAACGAAATAACTAACTTGTTTTTGAAAATTTGGTTTGGTTCATGTGATGCTCCTGTTAATTTGGAGATATTTCGCGTATAAGTGAATTGTTTTGGTCAATTTAACTGTTGCCGCACTTTATAATAGTTAATTGTGACACGTAATACGTTTGTACTGTTTTGCTGTTAAAATTATATTAGTTTTATCGTTTTTATAAAGAATTTTGACAGGTGTAAAAATAAATTTTTCAATTGTTCCAATGACAATTTGAATAATTCCGTCAATATTATTTCAAAGTTCTTGCTGGTTAAGTGCCTAATTACAGCTAATTTAAAAAAAACGGTGGATACGTGTAACATAAATTAAATAAACACAAAAGTCCGGATCGTCCATGTCAACATGTGCAACATCGAAAAAAACATTATGTGTTATTACATTATGTGCTAAATTAAAAAAAACGACGGATTCGTGGAACATAAATTAAATAGACAATATGTGCACCATCTAAAAAGAACATTTTGTGTTAAATTATTTTTATTTTCTTATTTTATTTTATATCATTGTTGTTTATATTATTTATTTTAGATTTATTTTGTGGGTGTTGCACGATCAGAGTGTGCGCGGGAGATGCCTATTGGTGGCGATGAGGTTCGCAACCCATCACACCGCGTCTCCCGCGGAGCGAAAAGAGAAGGATGGAGTGCCGCATCAATAAAAGTGTGACAGTCCATTCTTTCTGCCTACCCTTTCAGGGAGATGGCGTGATGGTTAGTTAGTTAGTTAGTTAAATAACTAACCATCATGACGTTTCCGCAGAGGAAGGACCGCCATACTGCTCTGTCCTAACATACCTCTCGAGATTCCTTTACATTCATACGTCGTAACAAGCACGCTCTTCAATTTTTCCGACTTTGAATGTAACCGCCTTTTTATTATTTGATTAACTTGGTCACGCTATGTTTTTTTGGTCTTCCACAGCTTCTCTTTCCACTCGCACTACTTGTATACAACATTTTAACCATTCTTCTCTCGTCCATTCGTTTCATGTGTTCAAACAATCTACTGAATCCTTTTTTGTATTTTACCAAGATCCAATTATAAGGCAGATGATCCTTACATAACTTTCTTATTTCGTCGTTCTATCATATATCTCTTTTCCACTAAAAATGTTTTAATCAAAGTATATAAGAATATTATTGCAAAGAATGATTAAAAAACTTGTATGTGTTCAAACCTAAATAACCATTATTTTATCTCCTGATTAAACTATTTCACATTTAAATCCATTTTTTGATACAATATAAAACGTTAATATTTTAATCCTGTTTAATTCGATAGTGATTTAGGAAAACATACAATGGACGTGCCTTTTAAATTAAATGTGTATTATAATAAAATAAAATAAAACATTCAACACTTGTGAAACATTTTGAAAAAAGGCTACTGAACTATCACAATTCGCAAATATTTTTTATCCGTTCGAAGTAAAGAAGTTTAAAAATACTTTAAAATAGGTTTCTTTATTTTATTTAGAGTAGGTTAAAATCATTAAATGTTTAAATAAGGAACACTATTATTTTGTATCCGTTGTTTGTAACACTTGATGATGCCAACAAAGTAGATTGATGAAACAGATGTCGCGACAAACGCATAAAAACAAAATTTGATACTTAATAACAGCTTTTTTTCTAATTTAAACACTTAATAATGTTGAAGTATCATAGTGTTTCAACCAAAACAATGGATAACATAAAAGTGTACAAGTCAACATACTCGTATCAACTGTTCTAATAAAAACAATTAGATTCAAACTTTTTAATTTACATGTCAAAAGGTGAAAATGTCGTTCAATGTTGATTTAACTTTATTTTAAATCATTTCACAGCATTTCTGACTTCCTCCGATACATCCTCAAAAATCTTTAGTACCTTATGTATTAGTGAATTTTGGGATTTGATTTTTCTTTAATAGGCGTTTAGTGAGTTGCTGAGTTTATTTTTTCTTTCTTGTTTCATAAGAATGTTCGTGCTGGTTACCTTTGATATTTTTTAAGAATTCTCTGAATGTGTGCCCATTGATAATTTTATGAAACAGAAATAAAACATAGCAAATAATTATTTCTTTGAATATCATCATTTTAAGCTCTTTCAGCATCACGCTAATCCTAGCATATCAGCTTCTCCCAAATTCAATCCTAAACGTGGTGTAAAAATTCGTAATTAATAATTTATACAAATGAAAATGAAAATTTTCTAGAAGTTTTATTATAGTGTAGGGGGATGCTTTGTTTCGCGTTTCAATCAAATGTCATTCGATAATGCCTTATAAGGCGACACATGTCATTCCCATCAACCATAATAAAACATTTAGAAAAACAGACTTTGTTACTAATATTAATTATACATAAACATATTTTATGCTAAACCAGAGTGAAAAGTGTCTTCGAAGTCTCCATTAAGAGTTATCCTGGTTCAACTCCTCACTTTGACCAGGAACGGCAGCGAGCTACCAAAACAAGTCGTACCAATAAAACCAAGTGTAATTGAACTAAATATAAATTAAAAAGTTTTTTTGTCAGTAAATCTTTTTATTTTCGTAATTTACAATGAACTTATAACAGGAAATTTCAATTAACTAACTAACTAGCCATCACGCCGTTTCCCCGAAGGGGTAGACAGAGAGGATAGACCGCCATACTGTTCTGTCCTGACATACCTCTCTTGCTTCCTACACATTCATACATCGTAACATGCACGTTCATCGATTTTTCCGACTTCGAATGTGGCCGCCTTTTAGTAATTGATTAATTTGGTCACGCCATGTTTTTCTTGGTCGTCCTCGGCTTCTTTTTCCACTCACGCTGCTTGTGTACAACTTTTTAACCATTCTTGTCTCGTCCATTTGTTCCATATTTCCAAACCATCTGAGGGATATTTTTTTATTTTACTTATGATGCAATTCTTATTTCATCGTTCGGTATTCTATCATATTTATATCGTTTTCCTGCACATTCCTCTCAGTGATCTCATTTCTACTGCATTTATCCTACTTTCATTCTTTTTTGCCAGCTCCATGTTTCACTTCCACACACAAGGGTTGGCACTAGAACTTCATTATGTACTCCCATCTTTGCTTTAGTTGAAATATTTATATTTGCAGTGATGACTTTGAGAGCGCCATTAATATTGTTCCCAGCACCGACGCTTCTTTCGATATCTTTTTCCTTTTTTCGATCTCTTGTGAACATGCATCCAAGATAGATAAATTCGGTTACTTGCTCCAGTTTCTCACCGTTCGCGCTTATGTCACAAATTGTCAAACATCATTCTTTAAATTTCAATTAACTACATGAACAGTCGTTTTTATTAGTCTAGAAATAGCATGGATCATACCAGAACATAGATTGATTATAACAGTTCATTGATTTTAACCATAAGCTATATAATATAAAACGTACCTAGGACTAACAATAGACAAACAACTAAAACGGACAAAACGCATAGACAACCAAACAGACAAGTAAGCATCGCTATACTCCCTCTTCTACAAAATACAGAATTACATACCAAGAAGGGAAAAAGTTATGATGTACGAAGCGTATGTTAAAAGCCGACTGACATATATGATTCCCTTCTGGTGGCCAGGAAACCAAAAGGACATCTCCAGACTCCAAACACAACAAAATAAAATAATAAAATGAGCATATTACATTAACAATACAAGTTCACAACCATACAAGTTTACAGATAAACAAAACAAATGGACATATCAGACCTGACCAAATTTGAGACCTTAAAAATTGTACACAGAGTGACCATGGAATAGACAACAGACAGCAGTTACAAATTAACTAAAAATTCAGACATACACAGACACTGGACTAGGAACTGTGACAGATATCACTTACCGAATGCACGAACTAAGACAGGACAATTAAGGACTGAAACTTTGCAATGAACTTTCAAAGACACAAGGAGTCTCACTACAACTCAATATAAAATATATGGAAAAACATTACATAATAAATAGTAAGATCTAAACATTTATCCATATATCCCAATTATTTTTTTATTTATTTAAAAAAAAATAAAAAAATATATACAATAATAAAAATAACAGAATTTAAAAAAAAGCATATTCAACGTAAAATTAAACCCTACATCTAAAACGATTTATTATAATAAAATTAAATGCGTTCAATGAACATGTCAGTATTCAGTAAGTCAGTTATTCAGTAATACCTATACACGCGAAATAAATCTAATAATCTCAAGCTAAGCATTTACCCATTGCCTTATTGAAGGAATCCGGAAAAAGGCGAATATTTATTTGATTTCCCAAAAATATCGCGGGAACCTAACTGTGAATAAACATAAAAATAAAATTGGATAAAGATTCAAAATAAAGCTTCGATTTATTTTACCCGCTTTGCGCTGCCGATTGAATTACAGGCCAAACGTGTTTTTGTGTCACAGGGCGGGAGGGTAGTTTATGATCGCGGGAGATCACTCCCTGCCCCCCGCCGCCTCATTGGCGGTCCAGGAATTTTAAGGGAACATTTCATTATGCTAAAAAACTCACTCACTTTATTAATCAACTCGGAAGGCTGGAAAAATAGGGAAGATGTGGACCAGACCGGAAGAGGGCTTCTTGATTCAATAACCGAGCGACGGGAGTAATTTTGAAAATATGCTAAATTCATGGTTCGAATAGGAAATTTAAGGTTTCTTTTTTTATATA
Source organism: Lepidostoma basale (assembly GCA_022606425.2). Lineage (NCBI taxonomy): Eukaryota > Metazoa > Arthropoda > Insecta > Trichoptera > Lepidostomatidae > Lepidostoma > Lepidostoma basale. The sequence goes on along the minus strand of JAHDVF020001093.1, from coordinate 71,256 downwards.
TACTTTGTATACAACACTCACATTTAAGAAAATTTAGGATTTTAAGTAAACACAATGGATACAAATTCACATTCAATTTACACACAAAATAACAAAAGAAATTCTCAATTGTGTATTATTTTCTAAGGTGGTACTTATGCTTTGGTTTTAATTATGATCCTTTAGTAGTATTTGAGGCCATTCAATTCAATTTAGCTTCATTGATATTAAAGATTATCTGGGTGATGTTTAAAAAAAACAGTAATTCTTTGAAAAATGCAATTTAAGATATTATTAAAATTTAAATTGAAACTGTATCATATAATAACATGTCTGTACCATTTTTTGATAAACTTAGGGCGTTGATACTGTTCGAAATATGTAGAGATAAATAAACTCAAAAGTGGAGAAAACAGTGGTTTAATTCATAAAAAGTCGACATTTCTGTATCATGTAAGAAAAATCCTATATCATATAAGAACTTGTAAATGAATATTATTATTATTATTATTTTGTTGTAAAAACTCCTTACATCATTACAGCGCGAGCCAAATCGATGTAATGGGTGAAAAAAAGAATATCAAAGGAAATATACATTGAACCTTATAAATAGAAATATGCCAGTTATTTCCTAGCTGCCTTTATCGTAAGGGTATTCACGAATTCGCCATAATTGTACCCAAATAGTTCTATCTCTTTTGCAACCTCATTTAAAAGACGAATCGCTTTCAATACAGGAGAACTTCGTCATGCACGCTAATTTATGATTAAGACTTTTTAAGGATTCATTTTATATCAAAAGAATTATGCGTTTAGGAAGATTAAAACTTCAAAAATTCGTAAGTTTTTCCAAAATACGTTTCAGCCACCGCTACTGGAAGTAAATTGGTCAAGTTGCATGCCGTGCGCTACCGTGTAAACATATTCCTACGCTGGCATACATCACACGTCGTCACGACGGGTCTGAGAGCTCTTCTCTTGTCTCGTAAATCAATCAGTTCAAGTGTTCGGGGTCAGGGGTCAGTGGGGAAGGGAATGAAGTTGCATGACACAATTATTATCGTGAAAATATTCCTAAATACACATTATATTCATCGGCTGTCCCTCGTGTCCGAGGAAGACTGTCCTTCACGGTTGTGGGTCCGCATGTGACTGAAGAGCCCGATCCTGGACACACATATTCTGGGGCATCTGGGGCATTATACTATCCTGGGAGGCAAATAGAGCGATGTAAAAAGTCACCCGAAATTATGTCCAATTACTCATTAATTACTGACTTAATTATTTTATTCGGAGAGAGAAAAAGGTTGAAAGCCATATAATATATACATGTATAGAGTGTTATATTTACAGAGTTATAATAACATAATATTTTGTTACTTAATTCTAAACTAACTAACTAACTGACCATCACGCCGTTTCCCCGAAAGGGTAGACAGAAAGAATGGAGTGCAACACTTTAATCGATGCTGCACTCCATTCTTCTCTTTTCGCCAACGCGAGAGACGCGGTGTGATGGGTTGCGAACCTCATCGCCACCAACAGGCGTCTCCCGCGCACACTTCAATCATTCAACGTCTACATAATAAATCTAAAACAAATTATACAAAATACAATGATATAAAATAAAATAACACATAATAATAATTTAACACATAATGTTCTTTTAGATGGTGCACTTGTCGTCAGCTGGACGATCCGGACATTTGTGTTTATTTAATTTTTTATTCCACTGTTTTCATTTTAATTAGGCACTTAAAACAATCCAACACCAGCAAAAACTTGAAAATTTGATTGAAGAATTTATTCAAATTGCCATTGGAACAAACGAAAAATTTATTATTACATTATTATTATAAAGATGCATTTTAAAAATATTATATAATTGTTTACATGATCTGACAGATGTTAATTCTCGTATTTAAAAAAAATACTAACTATCACGCCGTGTGTCTGGAGGGGTTTGATGTAGAGGATGGACCACCATACTGCTCTGTCCTGACATATCTCTCTGGTTTCCTCTACATAAGGGTCGGTAGAAGAACACCATTGTGCACTGCCATTTTAGCTTTTTTGCATGGGTTTTTGTTTGCGATGACAACCTTAAGTGCACCATTCACTTTGTTGCCTGACCCAACCCTTCTTTCAATATCCTATGTCAAATCTGAAATATTCAAATTCGTCATCGTACAGACTAATTGCAATTATAAAACAACTTAACCGAAATCGCGATGATGCGTTGTTGACACGAGCACATTTCAGCTTCCGCCGAACCTGAGCGGGATTAGCAAAATTCCTAATTAAGCGATTCGAACTAAAATCCAGTTTGCTGACCAATGCACGATTTAATTATAATGCTGACGTAACAGCTAGTACCACAGACATGGATTGTTCATTGATTCAAACAGTAAAATTAATTCCAGGCATTCGCCATCGATATACAATATTTTAATTATAATCAAATGATTTTACTGAAATCTCGTGATGGAAGTTCATTTTAAATTATAATTAAATAAAACTGTGTTTGTTAACTACTTCCACTTTTGTCTTTATTTCGACAGCGACCGGTTTTGCCAGGCTCGCTGACATCGACAGACTGGTGACACTATTGTAAACTTAGTCCTTTATATACATACAGATCAGGGGTGGTAAACATGATTCTATACAAAAATAATCTTCAAATATTTATGTAAAATTTACTGAATTTAAATATGGGTATTACAGGTATTCAAGGAAATTCGTATTTAAAAAATCCATTGTTTTAAATACAAACCTCATATTTTCAATAATTTCCATACCTTGGCCTACCTCGACTTATTTTTCCATTCGCAATACTTGTATATAACTTTTTAATCATTGTTCTCTCATCCATTCGTTCCATTTCTCTAAACCATCTTAGTGACCCTTTATTGATTTTATTTATCACGCATTCATCCGCATTACATTCCTTTCTTACTTCATCATTAGATATTGTATCATACATCGTTTTTCCGCACATTCTGTTTAGTGACCTCATTTCTACGGCATTTATCCTACTTTCATTCTTCTTCTGCCAATTCCAAACTTCACTTCCATCCATAAGGATCGGCATTAGAACTCCCTTGTGCACTGCCATATTTGCATAACTAAGCACTATTCAGTAGACGTAAAATTAATTCAATTGAGGTCGCATTCTTATTAATATAATATATAATAACTTTTAATCAAAATCATCGTTTCATTTCATTATTAATTTCTATTATGATTCCATAAAATCATAATAAACAATTTATAATAATAATTTTAAATTTAATGTTTTTATTTACTGACAGACTGGTGCACACAGACCAGTATGTCAATGCCAGCTAGCCTGGCGAAACCAGACGGTGACGATAAAAGACGAAATATTTTATAATCATTATTTAAAATGAATTTCCATCGAAAGATTTCGGTAAAATCATTAAACTTATATTTAAAAAATCAGAGAGACGCTTGACTTCTAGAAATGTCGATTAGGGTGCCTGTCCACCGGAGCGGAGCTAGGTTGCGAAGCGGTGAGTGAGGAAAAAAATCTCTAGGTAAAAAAAAGGATTTTTACCTCGCTCACCGCTCCGCAACCTAGCTCCGCTCCGGTGGACAGGCACCCTTAAGGGGGTATATAGGTTTAGAGCCACGTTTTTTTTACTCATTTTTTTTTACAAGAAGGGATGCTTGTAATTTATTGAAACTATGAAGCTACACGTAACACATATTTCATTGGAAAATACTGAAGATATCAATCGTCACCCATCGGAGGTCACCATATGACGTAGCTGTTTGTGTATACAATGAAAGCCACCGTTCTCATCTTTTATCAATAGAAGTTTAAAAATAAAATTTAAGGATATGTCTCCTTTCTATATAAACCACAATTATGTTAGAGCTTATATTAGTGTTTAAAAATAGATATTCATTATTTTTATTGTTTTTTTTTTTACTTTTTTTAAATTTAGTTTTAAATGAAAAAATCCTTCGAACAATGATTTTCAAAATGATTGATGAAGAACCTTTTAAGCTAGAGTATACACAAATTCAAAAAAAGTCGTTTCGAGAAAAATATGTTTTAAAAAAGCCCCAGCGCTCTCGCACTAACGAGTGACGCTCATTTAACCGCTCATAATTTCCGAACGAATTGAAAATTTTATTTGAAACTTTGAGAGCACATTTTTGAATAGTTTTACTAACGATCTGTGGAATTTTATCTCTATCTATTTCATCCCATATATTTTTAACGTACTTTTATATCAGATAATTTTATCACTTATATATTTTTTTATATAGTTTTTAATAAATTTATAAAAGTTTTTTATCAATAGTTTATTGAGAAGTTAACATGCTAGAATTCCATAATAACGTTTTTCATTACACACAACAGTTTTTCTTTACTTTTGATTAAAAAGTGGAAAAACACGGTTATAATACTAATTGAACAATAGAGTAAAACTCAATGCCAATTTTTATATTTTGCAGTTGCAATTTTCGATGAACTTTTCGTTTTGTTGTTACGAAATATATACTTCAGCAAAAATTAGGGAAAAAAGTATTTGAAAATGCTGTTGTATGACAAATTATAGCAAACTGTATTCACGAATCTGAGAACCCTTCTTAATCTATGTTTTGATTTAAAATAATGACGTATTTTTTTATGTTTTATATAGTGCTTAAAGCGCTTCACGTAATCCCGGGTGGAGCACATCAGCTGTGTGCGTATGTCATTTATCTATTTACTTGAAAGCTCTCCATTGGACCCCAAAGCTCCATATATTATGTACAAAATATTTGAGAGAAAAGAAAAGTGTACTGATCGAGGGAAATATAAAATTCCTAATATCCCAAGAGCTTATTGCGAGGACGCACGTACCAAGTACGCTGGCCACATAAATACGAATTTTAAATTCCTCGGCTATTTGGCAGAAGCGTATCAGAATCTGACAGGGGATTTAATAAATAAGAAAAAAAGCTCTATATTATGTTGTATGTACATCCGATGTATCGCAAATAATTAAAATTTGTGTTAGTTCCGCTTTAGACTTCTACATTTTTTTGATCTGTGATTTTCGTAAAGACTTTAAACGTGAATATTTCCATTGTGTTTTTAACCGATTATTAACATTAATGAGTTATTACTACTGCCCTTATGAAATCGGCTAAACAATTAAAACAAGTTTGCAAACACTTTTATACTAGAAAATTTTATTTTATATAAGTAGAAATATTATGATGGAATACCGAACGAAATAAAGAAGGAATGTAGGGAAGATGATTTGCATGATCATAAAATAATCACTTAGATAGTTTTGACATATGGAACTAATGAATGAAAGAAGAATGGTTTATAAGTTGTTTACAATCAGTGTTAATGGAAAAGGAAGCCAAGGACTGCTGAGGAAAATATGGTATGACCAAATTAATCAATCACTTAAAGGCGGCCACATATGTCGGAAAATCGACGCTTATGTGTTAAGATATATGAATATTGAGGAATCTCGAGAAGTATGTCAGGATTGAGCTGTGTGGCGGACCATTCTCTCTGTTTTCTCCTCCGGAGAAAAGTCCTGATGGTTAGTTATATAAAGTATGATTAATCGTATAAGGAACGAATATTTATCAATCGATATTATAACTTACTTACCATCACGTCATCTCCCCGGAGGGGTAGGCAGAAAGAATGGAACGCCACACTGTTCTGTCCTGACATACTTCTCTCGCTTCCTCTACATTCATACAAGTTGTCATGCACGCACGTCGATTTCTCCGACTCCTCACGTCACCGACATTCAATATTTGATTGATTTGATCGTGCCACGTTTTCCTCGGCCTTGCTCTATTTCTAGCTCCGTTCACGCCGTTTACATATACCTTCTTTACCATTCTGTCTTCACTCATTCTTTCCATGTGTCCAAACCATCTTAATGACCCTTTCCTTATTTTGTTCATAACACTTTCATTCGCACCACATTCACTTCTTATATTTGCATTTTTCACTCTATGATATACAGATTTGCTACACATTCGTCTTAGAGATCTCATTTCTACTGCATTTATTCTACATGTATCCTTCTTTTGCGAGTTCCATGCTTTACTTCCATACATAATGGTCGGCACAAGAACACCATTGTGCACTGTTAGGAGTGACCCCACTTATGGACAAAGAAAATTTCTAATGGGTTTATTTAAAAGTTTATTCATTTTTTATTATTCAAGTTATAATATTTTACCTACATATGTATCTAATAATTTATTCAAGTTTTCGAATATAAGCTAGGAATTTTAACCTAACCTAACCTACCTACGCAATAAAGAAAATTAGCATGGAGGGCAATTTGACCATTATTTTTATCTACCTGGATGATTAGATGCGCAATTTGGAATTGCCGAATAAAGTTATTTTCTTGGCCGCAAATGAGACGAAAATTATACCGACCCCAAACGGCACGACATGACAGCAAGTGGGAGGACACCTTAAAAAACATTTCACTCTTTAAATTATTTTTATTACAATATTGGAAATAAAAATATCACATAATATATTTAAGGTATGGAATTAATCTTTATGTATGGAAGCGAAGCATGGAACTGGCAAAAGAAGGATGAAAGTAAAATAAATGCGGTAGAAATGAGATCTCTTAGACGAATGTGTGGATACTCTGTGTATGATTGAGAATCGAATGAAAATATAAGAAGTAAATGCGGTGCGAATGATGGTGTTATGAACAAAATAATGAAAGGATCATTAAGATGGTTTGGACATATGAGAATAATGAATGATGAAAGAATGGTAAAAAAAAAAATTTATGATGCAAATGGAACCAGAAATAGAGAAAGACCGAGGAAAACGTGGCACGATCAAATAAATCAAATATAGAATGTCGGCCATGTGAGTGCATGACACGATGTATGAATGTTGAGGAAGCGAGAGAAATATGCCAAGAAAGAAAAGTGTGGTAGTCCATTCTTTCTGCCTACCCCTTCGGGGAGACGGCATGATGGTTAGTTAGTTAGTTAGTTTATATTTAAGGTAAAAAAATATTATGGAAATGTGTTGAGAACAAGAAATTTTCAGAAATATTTGCTACGCTTATGGTCTGCGTACGTTCAAATAGTCAACATGTAAGCAATATTTTGTAGTCAGTCATAGAAGAAAATAACGTAAAATTTAACTCGTGTGTCTATCTGGTCGATTATATCATATTACATGCAAGTTTTTATATATATTCAAAATGTTGTATATATTATATATTTGTAGGTAGCTTTTTGCTCTCATAAATGATAGACGTCCTCTTATTAATAAATGGAATTTGAACACAAAATCATAGACAAAAGGTTAATAGTTTTTCATTCGATTCTCGAAATTTATTCACATATAATTACAAAATGTTATATTAAGATAATTTTTTTTAGCGTTTGGTTACTAAGAATTCGTCGTAAGTCAAAAAAAAAATTCTATCTAACTAACTAACTAACCATCACAACGTCTCCCCGAAGGGGTAGGCAGAAAGATTGGACTGCCACACTTTTCTTTCCTGACATATTTCTCTCGCTTCCTCAACATTCATACATCGTGTTATGCACGCACGTCGATTTATCTGACTCCTAACGTGGCCGACATTCAATATTTGATTTATTTGATCGTGCCACGTTTTCCTCGGTCTTCCTCTATTTCTGGTTCCATTTACATCGTTAACATATAATTCGTTAACATTTACATCCTCACGTTTTCACGTTTTCCTCGGTCTTCCTCTATTTCTGGTTCCATTAACATCGTTAAAATATAATTCGTTAACATTTACATAGTTAACATTTACATCGTTAACATTTACATCTTCACGTTTTCTCGTTTTCCTCGGTCTTCCTCTATTTCTGGTTCCATTTACATCGTTAACACATAATTTGTTAACATTTACATCGTTAACATATAAATTCTAAATTAATATCATATTTTTACTACATAGACATTAAATTTATTCTATTTACTGAGATCAAACAAAATGTTGACAAGTCCAATTATATGTTAAAATCAGCAATATACGTATTGGCTGATACTTAATTTTTTATATAAATATTTGGGAATGCATTTTAAAAAAATTGCTAAAATAAGAATTGGTAATAATTATATTTTTTTACATTCTGGACTACTTTCAGAACGTGTAAGGACATAATGTCTACTTTGGAAATTAAATAAACATTGTTTAAAAAATATTAAAATGTATACGACATGTTTCAGAGGATACCTCCATCTTCAGGTGTATAAATATAACAAAAACTAAACAAAGAAAGACTAATAAAAAACGCATTTTAAATTCGATACAAAAATTCTAAATTAAAAATTAAGTTGGGCTATTTGTTATAAGTAGGTACTAACAATTATTTTTTAACAGTAAAATAATAAATAACATTAAATAATAATAATACATGATGATAATATTAGGTCCTTACATATGAAATTGGCGTTTTGTATGGGAGGAACATAAAGTTGATTTTTTTTTAATATAATATATTTATTTAATCAAAGTATGTACCATTGCTATCTATGCACTTTTGCCATCTCATAGGTAGTTCATCAATCCCTTTACTAAAAAAAACATTCGGACGGGAATCAATAAAATCTTTGAAGTCGGTTTGGACTGCCCCATCGGAGTTGAATTTTTTCCCTTGCAAGAAGTTATCCAAATTTCGAAAAAAATAGTAGTCTGTTGGGGCAAGGTCCGGAGAATACGGTGGATGTCTTAGACATTCCAATTGAAGCTCTTCTAATTTGGTAGCCGTCTGTTGTGCAGTGTGTGGTCTAGCGTTATCATGAAGCAGCAGTGGCCTAGAGCGATTAACCAGCCTCGGTTGTTTAGCAGCTAGCTTTTCCATCATGGTTTGCAGTTGCTGACAATAGACATCTGCCGTAATCGTCTGGCCAGATTTAAGAAAGCTGTAGTGAACGACACCAGCACTAGTCCACCAAACGCTCACAAGTAACTTTTTTGGAGTCAATTTTCGCTTGGGGCATGGTTTGGCTGGTTCGGCAGGGTTCAGCCATTGCGATGAGCGCTTCCGATTATCATACAGGATCCTCTTTTCATCACAGGTAATGATTCGATTCAAAATCCCTTCATTATTGTGCCGGTTGAGTAATGCAACGCAGCAGTCAACGCGCGTTTGTTGATTTGCTTCACTCAATTCGTGAGGTACCCACCTTTCAAGCTTTTTCACCTTCCCAATTTGCTTCAAGTGGATTAAAACAGTTTTATCACTAACACCGCAGCCTGCAGCTAACTCGGACGTGGTTTGCGATGGATCCGCTTCCACAATAGCCTTCAATTCTTCATTATCAACTTTGGTCTCCGGCCGTCCACGGGGCTTGTTCTGCAGGTCGAAATTTTCAGAACGAAAACGTTGGAACCAAAAACGCACTGTGTTTTCTTTTGCGGCACCGTCGCCATACACATCATTAATCCTTCGAGCCGTTTCTGCAGCACTGGTGCCACGGTGGAACTCGTACTCGTAAATAACGCGATATTTCAAGTTTTCCATTTTGTAAACTGAGTGACGCAAAGAAAAAAAACAATTGAGGAAAAAACAAATGAATTATAATTTTCGAAACACAAATACTTGAGTAAATAGCTGTATAAATTTGAATTTGGAATTCCTAACCAAAGAGAAGATATTTGAGATCAAAGTTGCCAGTACGGCAAAACGCCAATTTCATATGTAAGGACCTAATATAATTTATAAAATACATACATTTGAAAAGATATAATTTATGTAGAAATTAATAAATGATTAATTTGCATTTGGTTGGGAATGGGAGCTTGGGAGATTTAATGTAGACAAAGTATTTAAGGAGAAAGAAGTAAAAGGAGGAATCTGATTATTTTTTTATATTTTCATCCAATTTCACCGACTTAATGTCTATAATAATGTTTAAAAAATGAAATTGTACCTAAATTTTCGAATAATACGAATGAAAACGTCTGTTTTCAAGAAGTTTTATTATAATTGATAAGTAATAATAACTTTGACAGACGAAACATGTCATTCACATCAATTAAGCGTCTATAATATAAACCGACGTTTCCATTCATATTAATTATTTAATACTCTCCTGCCTTTGTAATAAGTAATGGCGGTGACGAAGATTCGAGTCTGCGCTGAAGCAACGATTATATAATAACAGTATACGAGTATTTAAAAGAAATGTTCACCACTTGAATAAAAACTTATTTTATAAAGCAAAGCTTTGTTATCTCCCTTTGAAACACAGGACCCTCTCCAAGCAAAATATATTTACATTATCTTATTTTTCGGATATTCCATACAGAGGATGTTTACAACTTATCTGCTTCGGAAGATTGTTTGTTCATACGTTGAAGAGATGGAAGTTTGCTTCCTTTATCGGTACCTACCCTCTTTGAGCTATTATAATGTGATGGTACATGGCTAGGAACAAACATTTACATAAATATCGTTTGAAAGTCAAACCAGAATTTCTTTCATACGGATTTGGACCATGGAAAATATATAAGTATGCGAAAATCCATATTTACAAAAAAACTAAGCAAGAGAGTAAATTCGTTGAATTTATAAAATATAAAATAATAGTTTAAAAAACAATCTTCTTTGAAAAAAATAATAATACACATGTAAAATTTGTATATAAACCACTTTATTCGTTGTAAACATAAACCGGTTTCGCTCCCGCCGTAGCTTGGTCAGGGTAACAGAATATATTCTGTTACCCTGACGAAGCTCCGGCGGGAACGAAACCGGTTGGTGTTTATAACGAATAAAGTGGTTTATATATAAATTTTACAAGTGTATTATTATTATATTTAATAATGTAACACCATAAATTAAGTGCTTCATACGAAAGTATAAATTATCTTTAAGTTAAATGATGGATAGTGTCCAAATAAGTTTGCAGAAATTTGTAATAATTGTCAACAACAACAACAACAAACCATCACGCCGTTTCCCCGTAGGGGTAGGCAGAGAGAATTGACCGCCACACTACTCTTTCCTCGCACACCTCTCTAGCTTCACACACGTCGATTCATCTGACTTCTAACATGGCCAACCTTTACAATTTGATTAATTTGGTCATGCCTTGTTTTCCTCGAACTGCCTCGACTCCATACTCCATTTACATCATAAACGTATACTTTCTTAACCATTTTTTCTCCATCCATGCGCTCCATATGTCCTATTCAACGCAGCGATCCTTTCATAATTTTGTTCATAATACCTTCTTTCGCTCTACATTCCTTTCTTATATCAGCATTTGAGATTATGTCGTATATCGTTCTACCACACATACGTCTTAGGGACATCATCTCTACCGCATTTATTCTGCTCTCATCCTTCTTCTGACAGTTCCATGCTTCGCTTCCATACAATATGGTTGGGACCAGAACTCCATTGTGAACGGCCACTTACTCGTATATATACAGCAATAATTGTCACTTTTTCAATATTAATAAAACATCTGGAATGATATGCTTCGCCTTGCTTAAGGCGCTTTCTTTACTGCGCTTTCTTTACCTCAGGGAGCGCGGTTATTACCCGTGGCTCTTTCCGACTGAATTCTTGCTAGGTATGCTAAGCTACCAATCATTGGAGAGAAGGAGGAACATTCACTTGGGAGTTCACTTCTTTCAGCTGATTGGCGGCCGTATACAGAACTCGGATGTCCTGAGTGATGTAGGTCTATTTGTCCCTGATAATTACCTTCGTCAAAGACAGCACAGATTGTTTTATTTGCCACGCTGCAGAACCAACCTGCCAATGGTAATGCCTGTGGGTAGGGCAATCTTATTGCTTAATCGGATCGCCTCGGAGGTCGACATATTTCGTGATAGTGTGAGTTGCCTCAGGGATGCAATATCAATGTTATCAATTATCGACCAGTAGCAATTTTATCTACACCTGCGAAGGTATTTGAGGCGTTAATACATCATTTTATTAACCCAAAGATAGAACCATTCATAATTAATGAACAGCATGGATTCAGATCAGGGCGTTCAACCATTACAAATTTGATGGTATTTACGAACTTTGTCACTAAGTGCCTTGATAAAGGTGCACAAGTCGACTGCTCGTATAGCGATTTTTCAAAAGCGTTTGATAAGGTGGACCACCAACTTTTGCTTCGAAAGCTTCAAAGGATTGGCTTTAGTGACAATCTGCTCAAGCTTTTCTCTAGCTATCTAACATCTAGAAAACAATATGTGTCATATGGACTTTTTCAGTCTTCAGCCTTTCACACCTCATCAGGGGTGCCACAAGGGTCTAATTTAGGACCATTGCTTTTCACAATATTCATAAATGATATTTCTAACGAAATAAAGTTTTCAAATTTTTTATTATTTGCTGATGACATAAAAGTTTTCTCTGAAATAGAGAATCCCTCAGATTGCTTGAAGCTTCAGTGTGACATTCAGAGCATAACCCAATGGAGTAAACGTAACAAATTATTCTTCAACGTCTCCAAGTGCTTTGTTATGTCATACACACGGGCATCGAAAACATTATACTTTCGCTATCTTATGGATGGGGTACAGCTTGAAAGAGCTTCTACATCCAGAGATCTCGGTGTTCTGTTCGATGCTCAATTATCGTTCAATCTTCACATAGTTGCTCTATGTAATAGTTCCATTAAAATGCTTGGATTTGTTTTCAGGAATGCCAAGATATTTTCGAACACACAGGTACTTCGGGTGTTGTATAATTCCCTGGTAAGAAGTCGGCTGGAATATAGTTCCGTTATTTGGTCACCGCCTGGGATCCGATATTCTCTGATGGTGGAGCGAGTGCAGAAAAAATTTCTGCGCTTTCTTTACCTCAGAGAGCGCGGTTATTACCCGTGGCTCTTTCCGACTGAACTCTTGCTAGGTATGCTAAGCTACCAATCATTGGAGAGAAGGAGGAACATTCACTTGGGAGTTCACTTCTTTCAGCTGATTGGCGGCCGTATACAGAACTCGGATGTCCTGAGTGATGTAGGTCTATTTGTCCCTGATAATTACCTTCGTCAAAGACAGCACAGATTGTTTTATTTGCCACGCTGCAGAACCAACCTGCCAATGGTAATGCCTGTGGGTAGGGCAATCTTATTGCTTAATCGGATCGCCTCGGAGGTCGACATATTTCGTGATAGTGTGAGTTGCCTCAGGGATGCAATATCAATGTTATGATTTTTTCTTACTCTTAAGCTTAATTTTAATTTTTTTTAATGCTTCTCTGTTTATAATGTAATTGCAAACGATTTGGAATTGTATGTCTGTAATGTTTGTGATTATTATCAAAATAAATGAAATGAAATGAAATGAAAATGTTATGATTTTTTCTTACTCTTAAGCTTAATTTTTATTTTTTTTAATGCTTCTCTGTTTATAATGTAATTGCAAACGATTTGGAATTGTATGTCTGTAATGTTTGTGATTATTATCAAAATAAATGAAATGAAATTATTAATGTTTCCGCCATTCTGCATCATTAAAACATTATTAAACATATCATACGGACTAGAGACGACAACTCTTACAGCAAAAAGTGCCCACAGGCTCAAGTGTACATAGAGGTCCATGGAAAGACAGATACTTGGTGTGAGCTTGCGAGACCACATAAGAAATGAAGAAATCAGACGCTGCACTAGGGCTGCTGACTTCATGGGACGAGTGGCAAAATTGAAATGGCAATGGGCTGGACACTTGGCTAGACAGGGTGGCAACAGTTGGGCACCCAGGATACTCAGTTGGAGACCATGGGAAAATAGGTGAAGTGTCGGAAGGCCACCGATGAGATGGACCGATGACATTGTCAAAAGGGTTGGAAAATCTTGGATACAAAGGGGGCAGGATAGAGACGAGTGGAAGAAATTGAAAGAGGCCTATATCCAGCAGTGTAGGGAAGAAGGCTAGCAAAGTAGAAGAAGAAGAATTAAAACATTATCGTGTTTTAAAATAATAATGTATAATTATGTTTTAAGATATTTGAGTGCTTTCACTTCGCAAGAAAACCGATCAAGAACAATAATCAATCAACTAAAGTATATAAAATGAAATAGACAGCTTCCATCCGAGAGTTTCCCTCCTACTCTGATTTTCGAAGCAATTATCATTTTCCCCCCGCTTGTCTCCTCTTTAATAAAAGCACCTTTGCCCTTCGCACTTGACGAGCAAATGACACCCGAGCGTTCAATTGGTTGTGAGTGCTTCGAATTGAATTACCCTCTCATTAGACAGCCTCGCGGCGGTTCTCTTTCTTTCCCGGAAAATATGGCCTACAAAACACAGGTGGGATTAAATTAAACCGCCGACTTCTGTAATTAGTTGAGACGTATTCCGTGTTCATTACAAAGACTTAAAGTGATTAAAAATTTACAACCTCGTTTATTGATTACTACTAATAGTGAGCCTAAAAATAGGTACACTTTTATATGTATTGGTAGTCTGAATATTATACGGCACAAATACTTTTAAAATATACGATCACTTGTATATAAGTCAATTTGTTGTAATAGGAATAATATTTACATGCGATGATAGATAAATTAAGTTATATATCTTACACAAAAAAGCTAAGATAGCTGTATATAATTGTGTTCTTGTACCGGTATTACCTTATACCTTCGTGGCCGAGTGGTAAGTGCATAGACTGCCACCCGAAGGTTCCGGGTTCGATTCCCGACGAGGGCAGTGTGATTGTTACACTTTCTTTGGTCTGGTGTAGAATTCAAGTAACAATAAAATGGCGATAGATTAGCTACCTATCACATGCCACGAGAATCATGATAGGTAATACCTTTTACATTGATTTGGCTCATGCAGTCATGATGTAAACAGGGATTCAACAAAATAATAATAATAATAATAATATAGAAGTGAAACACGGAACAGGCAAAAGAAGAACAATCGTACAGTAAACATGTATATGATAGGGTGCCAGTGTGTAAGTGCCAGTGATAGGATAAGAAAATGCAGTGTGATTAAAAGCGTTCTTTTAGTAGTAAATAAAGTAATGAAAAAATTTTTGGAGACATTAAAATATTTTATGATGAAAAACTAACTAACTAACTAACCATCACGCCATCTCTCCGAAAGGGGTAGGCAGAAAGAATGGACTGCCACATTCATACATCGTGTCATGCACGCGCGTCGATTTCTCTGACTCCTCACATGGCCGACATTCAATATTTGATTTATTTGATCTTGCCACGTTTTCCTCGGTTTTCCTATATTTCTGGTTCCATTTAAATCGTCAACATAATTTTTTTTTACCATTATTGTTTCATTCATTCTTTCCATATGTCCAAACCAACTTAATGATCCTTTCATCATTTTGTTCATAACACCATCATTCGCACCGCATTCACTTCTTATATTTTCATTCAACACTCTATCATAAACAGAGTATCCACACATTCGTATAATGATGAAATAATGGTAAAAAAAAGTTTACGGTAACGATATGAATGGGTAAATAAATAGAGAAAGACCGAGGAAAATGCAGCACGATTATTAAATGTTGGCCACGTGAGAAATCGAAGAAATGAACGTTTAGTGCGTGACATGATGTATAAGTGTGGAGGAACGAGAGAAATGTGTCATATGATTGCCTTTTCCTTCGGGGATTATCTTAATATATAGTTGTTAAATTAGCAGTATGAACCGTCTAGAGGAGTCCAGATGTGGACACATAGAATAATGCTTTGATTATCCAGGACAGACTCGGTTAGCGATTCAGAAGTCCCAAAGAAGACATTTGCTAGAGCTTAACAGTAAATAGAGAAATCATTCTTATTACCTAGTATAAATACATTTATATATAATGGTGTTCTTGTTCCGACCATTGTGTATGGAAAAGAAGCATGGATATGGCAAAAGAAGGGTAAAAGTAGCATAAAGCAGCGGAAATGAGATCTCTTAGACGAATCTGTTGATAGTCTGTATATGATAGAGTGTCGAATGAAAATACAGGGTGCGGCAGCATAACTTCCTTTTTTCAAAACTTAATAAAACCCATTTTATGAATCCGAAATTTTTTATTTGTTTTTTTTAATGTAGCCACATATCTAATTTTTTTATATACTTGGTTTTTGAAGATCAAATCAGGTAGGTGACGTCCCCCATTCTCCATACACTGATTAAAGCGATTTCTGGCGTTTGTCATGACTCTTGTCAGCATATCAGGCGTTATCTTGCCAATTTCTTCCAGGATGTTGGTCTTCAAATCTTTTAGAGTCCCTGGACGGTTCACATCTGTTTTAAGGCAACACTTACCAGAGCGCATCATCTCAAATAGAGGCGATTTGGAGTGGCCGGCCCGCTCTCCCAATTTGTCTCCTTGTGATTTTGTTCTATGGGTTTTTTTGAATTCAGAGATCAAAACGATTATACCCCATAGGAAAAATGATTTTTCTTATGGAGTATGATCATCACAAGAATTTTATGCACCTCAGCTGCACTCTTCTTCCAATTAAAACAGAACAGCAGGACTTCCCAGCAAATGCTTCTTATTAACCACGAAAGTCGACAGTTTAAGGAGCGATAAAACAAATGTTGTCACGAAAATCACAAACCTTTGCGAACTGCACTTAATTTACAGATGATCAGGCTTACTAAAAAAAATGGCCGCCAGATTTGAAGGCTTGAAGCAGCCAAAGCCCTCTGTTGTAAAACGGACCGAACTCTCCGAAACACCTAATAACATGTTATGTTTTCATGATTTTATTTAGATTGATTTTATTTATATATACAAAATTCAAATGCCGAACGTCCGGTCACGTTATTTTGCGCAACGCCGAATTATATAGCTAGTACGTAATAAACGCAATTTAATTTAACCAATGTGAAATGACTAAAGCCTGCATAACAACCGTGAAACATCGAGACTTCCAAAAAACGTGAACATAAACATTTCGTAATCTTATGAAAGTCTATGTTGATTATTTATATTTAAAAAAAAATGCTTACTTTAGTAAAAGCACAAATTTCGCTTCTCGATTTATAAACATAAAGATAAATATTGGTCCATTCAATTCGAATGTTTATACAATCATCTCAATGTATTTAGGGGAGATTTTCGGAAGTAAATTCATTTTGTATTTATGAATTTCGATACGGTTTCTGTTTATAATACGCATGCAATATTTAGCTTATATCATATTTTATTAGTCCCTAAATAAACCGAGTCGCGTACCTAAGAAAGTTGTAATAAACAAGACGTAATCTGATATTTGTAATTCTAAATATAATATTTACCCTAATAGATGTGGAAAATGTCCTCAAAAGATATAATACACATTTTATTCAAACGTAATATAAATTGTAATTTTTTCAAATGAATTATTTTCATGGCTTTTCTGAAACTTTAACTGATTTTATTAACTTATGAGACGCGACATTTTCATTTAATGTTGGACAGTCTCAAGATGTGTGTCCTAATAAAACAATAATCAAAGAATTGTTTAAGAAATAAGCTCATCATAAATATGACGTGATAATTAATTTGATTGATTGGCGTGATATGTAGAAAATATGTAGCCAAATACTTATATTTTAGTTTATTTAACATTGTTGAACATTTTTTTTATCATTGAAAAAAAAGTTTTCTTGAAATTTTAAGACGGTGATATGTGTATTATTAAATATGTCAAGAATCAAATGTGTATCCTTAATGAAATCAAAAAAAGGTAATAAAGGTAAATTAGATGATATTACGAATGATTTCAAGAAGTTTTATTATATTTTATTGGAATGATATATGATAATGCATTAATAATGGTACTGCTTCGAGGCTGTAAATGTAACCGGCCTCAAAACTGTAATATTGTCCAAACGAAGTGCCGAAAATTGCGAGTAACCCAAAGAACCATGTTAGGAATAAGCGTTGGAGACAAAGTAAGAAACGGTGGGAGAATAAACAAAGGTCACCGACAACATCCACAGCTTACTAGACTGTAAAATATTGATGGGCTGGTCACATAACCAGAATTTCAAAACCCAAAGAGTCATGTTAGGAATAAGCGTTAGAGACAGAGTAAGAAACGGTGAGAGAAAAAACAAAGGTCACTGACATCATCCACCGCTTACTAGACTGTAAAATGTTGATGGGCTGGTCACGTAGCCACAATTTCGGACGAATAATTGACAAAAATAATGCAGACTTAGAGACCATGAACCGCAAAGAGAAGTGCAGGTCAACTGCAACTACAGAGGAAGGAATACCAGACCAATACGTCGAAATAACCTGGATGCAGTCTGCAAGAGACAGAGTGGCGTGAAAACAAATGGAGGATGTCTTTGTCTAGAAGTGGACGGGAAAAGACTGACAAAGAATGTCTTAATAAGGTGAAACTTATCATTCTCATAAAATATTTTAAAACTTCTAAAAAGCAGAGTTTTTTTTATTTAAATAATTTAAAATGGAATTATACATCATTGTTTAAGAAACAATAAATAAATTAATGTCATTGTTAACAAATTGTGAAGCAAGAAAAAGGTCTATGAAATGTATAATATAAGAAAAAGCGTTTCTTGGAAATTTTAATTTGACTAATTATAGGTGTTATACGTACTTAGTTAACAAAACATGATAGTTTAAGTTTATTTTTAAAACAGAGACGGCTGACACCGAGCATTTTAATCAATGATATTAGAATTTATTTTACGATCCACAATATGAGCATAAAATAGCTCAGGAAAAAGATCTATGAAAAGGGAAACTGGTCGTCTCCAGGCTTAAGCCTAAGTTCTTTGGATCAGGAGCCAAGCATTCTATCCCATAGACCACAGTCCGATTAATCTCAGAAGGAACGGTGAATTATTTACATCGTGTTAAATAGACATTTTCGTTGAGATAATTTCACCTTGTCTTTTCATCGCATAAAAATAACAGTTTCGTTGAAGTAATGGCCGCTATCTATTAGAGCCCTCTGTGTTTTCACAATAATTCAAAAGAAAAATAACTTTTTCCTTGGGTTTTTTTATATCTCAATATATTACTTTACCCGTATACCCACTCTCCTGTCCAATACACAAATAACACTTTAAATTAATATTTTTAAATTACTCTCACTGATTTTTTTTTAAATACATAGAGAAAATATCTTTTGTATCGACCCAAATGAAGCACAAACATCATATCTTGATATCAAAGGTAAATTTCTTATTTACATATTTTATGTGGATTTTCACGTTTTCACGTTTGTTTCTTGTTATGACGACCGTCATGGCAGAGTGGCAATAGCTATGACTGATACATTGAAGTTCCCGGGTTCGATTCCTTACGATGGCAGTATGAAAAAAGACGATGTCTTTGGATTTCTAGTATTCATGTGACAATAAAAACGACAATAGACTAGCTAGAGAATCAATACCTAAAAACTTTTATGCAGTAATTGCGTTCAAATAACCTGTTGTATACACAAATGTGGAAAGCACCGGGAAACTACCACATTAAATCCCAAGTGGCATCCCAAGAACTAGGAAATATGTTTCACTTACTGCAAACCAATCACAAGGATTGAAACTTATACTACTCTTAATATATTTTATTGGATTGACATGTTTCAACGAGCTAGGACATTATAAAACTAATTTACAATTTAAATAAGAAAATTTCGTATAACTTTTTCTTACGAAATACCAAACGATTTTCATATTTTCGTCTTTTCCCTGATCTTGTATAATTAAATTTATCTTACTTACGCCTTATACATAAAATTTAACATTTCCTTTCTAAAGCGAAACAGATATCAAAGAAAATAAAACAGATGCGAGAAAAAATACATTTTCCCTCGTGAACAATAAATGAAATCCAAAAATCTCATAGTAGATAGGTAGCTACTCGTTGAAAATATACCTTTTTTACATCAGCACACCGAATTAAAGGGAGAATCTTAAATGGAAAAATAAAGATTCATTAAACTTGTGATCTCGCATTTATACAAAAAATTAAAATACTAAATTTAAATGTTCATATGAAGCACTCACTTTGTACTATACATATACAATAGGAAAGGGGATACCACTCTGGATATTTTTCCCCAGGTCATCACCATGAGGCCTACTCAAGGGTGATAGTCATCGTTAGGGAGACCTGACAAGACACAGAAAGAAGATATACAATAGGACTAAGAAGTCAGAGCCGATACCAATAGGATTTTCTCAGAGTAACAAAAATGCGAACACAACGCTCCATCGCTAGAAGAACCCTCAGAGATCGGATCGGAAATGAGGCGATAAGGTCTGTCTGTGGTGTTGAGGATGTAGGAAAAAGAGGGGGAAAGCAAAATACGCTTTTGGAGAGATATAGAGAATACCAAAAATTGTTAAAAGAAGAAAACCCCAGCCACTAGAGTTTACCGGGAAGGCCGCCGAAGAGATGGTGAGATGGCTGGACATCATTATCCCAGGACAGATCACCGTCATAAACAGGTATACGACCGACAAAGAAGATGAATCTTGGTCACAATTGATAATAATAATAATATGCTAACTTTTATAGCGCCGTTTTTGTGATGTAATCACCTCAATTATTTATTAATTTATTTTCGTGATTTCTGTATTTATTTCCACACCTTTATTGAATACAAAGTGATTTGTTATTTTATATCTGTAAATACTAAATTTAGTTCTCATGATTTACGTTTTATGAAAATATATTTGGTTCTTGGAAAACGAATCAAATCAAAACGAAAAAAAACGAAAATATCCTTGTTTTTTCCGAGGAAAACGTGGCACGATCAAATAAATCAAATATTGAATGTCGGCCATGTGAGGAGTCAGAGAAATCGACGCGCGTGCATGACACGATGCATGAATGTTGAGGAATCGAGAGAAATACGTCAGGAAAGAAAAATGTGGCATTCCATTCTTTCTGCCTACGAGACGGCGTGATGGTTAGTTAGTTAGTTTTACTTGTTTCTTTGCAATTGTCTGTATCATTCATATCGTCAATATACTCGTCGTTTATCCGTCGCAATACAGAAGAATGTGTTCCTTCAACATTGAGTAAGTTTAAGGAAATTTGGTGTAAACATTACCGACTCACTTTCGATTAAAGAAAAATGGCCGCCGTGTGAGTCTCACCGGTGGGTACACATTTCAGAGCGCGCGATGTGTTTTCAAGACCAAGTACTTTAGACATATAATTGTTATTTTAATTAGATGAACCGTTAAGCGGGCATGTTTATGCATGAGATTTTCAGCATATGTTCCCTCATACATAACAATATTATGTAAATTGAAATACGCTGTCGAAGTTAAAAGATTTTTTTACCGCGTTACAGAGACTCGTCTTCGTGCTAACATGAAGAAAATTTTCAACCGATTTGAGCAGATAATGAAAATGAAAACATATTAAATATCGCTACATAATATATTTAATTGAATAGACATAAAATACCACTGACTTGGAGACTGTGGACAGCAAAGAGAAGTGCAGGGCAACCGCAACTACGGAGGAAAGATGACCTGAACAGATATGTCGGAATAAACTGGATGCAGTCTGCACAGGAAGCAGTCTGCACAGTGGCGTGGAAGCGATTGGATAAGGCTTTTGTCCAGGAATGGACGGGAATAGACCGAAGAAGAATATATAATTATATCTTCTGGTGTGAAGATGGCAGTGAGCTACCGAAACCTGTCAAATCTAAGGAAAAAGTCAGAAATAACTAAATATATTATATATTAATTGTTTCTTGAAAGGTGATGTAAAACTCCATATTTAATAATCAGTACAAATGAAAACTTATGTTTTCAAGAAGATTTATTATATTTAATGTGAATGACATTTTTCGCCTGTCTAAGGCATTATCAAATCTAAGACATTGCAAGTGCAACTTTTACCAAAGATTTTCAATTACCATAATTTTTGATAAACTTCGTTTGTTAAAGGTGTGGAATTCCACAAGAATTTTTTACTGATTAAAATGCGATTTTATTTCACTATTTTTTTAACTCAGTTAACATCATTCTTCTGATGATGAAGGTTTTTTACCTTCGAAACATGTCCAGACAAAAAAGCTCAAAAGTGGTTAAAACAGTTTTTTCATGAAAATTTGTCAATAATATTATCAATTGAATCCACTTCGAATACTGCATTTTTAAGTTGAAATGTAATTATTAATTTTTGAAATAAAGATCATGAGCTATTAGAGAATAAGAAAATACTTCAAGTCGTTCATATTTTAAACACTGTTATATTTCGTATCACAATAATTTTTTATGAAATTTTCGTGACAGAAAATAAACATTCTTCAAGAGATTTAAGTAAGATCATTCGATTTTGATAAAAAATCTTATTTCTTCTTTGATCTTCTTCTTTCTGTGTCCTGTTAGGTCTCCCTAACGTTGACTATCACCCATAGTGATGACCTGGGGGAAAATATCCAGAGTGGTATCCCCTTGCCTTCTCTGGAGGATTTTCTGTCGGGGTTACCTTCCCTTAGCTGGGTGTATCCAGTTTTATGGCGCTGGAAGCTCGCCATTCGTCCTATCTCTATCTGCTATGGCACTAAGTAATATGTGCCACACTGCCCGGGGTTTGCGGGTTCTTTAAAAGACCTCTCGTGGACGCTAGAGAGTTGGACTTGATAGTAGTGTTGCTGTTGTAAATGTTAATGCTTCTTTGATACTGGCATTAATCTATAGAGTAAGAGGTAAAATAAAATGACTTACCTGCCAGATGATGTCCTCCCTGTCCGTCTCGAAGATCTGCAGCGCCAGGCCGTAGACCACGGCGGTGGAGACGGAGAGCGCCGTGCAGTGGATCATCTTGAGGGGGAGGGCCACGAAGCTGAGGTAGACCAGCAGGGCGGGCCAGGCGACGGCGGCCCGGGCGCGGCCCGTGACGGCCACGAACACGCCCACGTGCCCCACGCCCACCAGCCACCCGCCCACCGCCAGCAGCCGCCCGCCCTTGCGCCCCGACAGCAGCAGAATCACCATGCCTAATACGCCCACTAGAATGCCTATCCCCCAAGCTAACCAGCTCCTGGAAAAAAGGTAAAATTATTATTTATTATTTCTATCACAATGATGTAAAACTCCATATTCAATAATTAACACGAATGAAAAATGTCTCTTTTCTACCAATTTTATTAGAATTTCGACTTTCTTTAGCATTATTAAGTCTATACATTTGGTAGGACGTTTTCATTCGTATAATTGTATTACGTTACTAAGACATTGTGAAATGTGTCAATATAATATATCTATTTTAACCTAACCAGATTCTGAAAACGATAAGTCGAATTGCATTAACCACCCTACGTATTTGAACGTACGTGACACGTTCACTGTGACTGTACCATTCTGCACTATCCCGTATCACGTATGCGCTTGAGAAAAATTAATATACCTAAAATCTACAAACTGTTAGGTATATGCGCGTGTGCCAACAACACTCGAGTACAAGTCTTCATAAATATGATAGTTTTACAAGGGGCAGGCGAAGTGTGCGGCCGAGTATTTGACGTTTCGTAATTCAAAAAAATAAAATTAACTTATAATTAAATTTAATTAATAAAAAACCTGCTTTTTTTGCACGTTTCTCGAAAAATAACCCAAAGGTAGGGCGGTTAATGTTAGACAACTTAGTGTATGTAAATACTTATATCGAAAAATTTAAAATGGCGTCTTACCAACTTAATATATTTTTTTGTTTTATCATATTATCACTTCACTGCACTCTGTTATTTATCACGTGATTGATTTTATCTACTGGCAATTGTTTTCAATATTAACCATTACATCTTAAGGGTGAATGACAACATAACGAATACCTACATTTGGAATTATTTTACAATTAATTTACTTATATATTTAGAATATTAAATTCTAATATATTCCGTGATTATTTAAGATAGATGAAAAAGAATGTTTTATAGATTCTTGGATACATCATTTGATTGCCCAAGGAAAGATAAACAAGTCACTCCCGTGAAATATGATAGAACTTGAAAGTACGAACGTTTTCATCAATATTTAGTACGAAACTTAACAAGATTATTCAAGAAGCCACGAATCAAATAGTTAACTATTAATAATAAGCAATGATTTTTTTTATAAATAGTCCATTGTTTTGTCCGAAACACTATTATTCTTCAATAATATTAACTGTTGAAATTTAAGACGCTGTTATACTATCACAATTTTTATTAATTTTTCGCGCCAGCTATTTCGCCAACCAATGTTGGCATCATCATGTGTTACAATAAGTTTTTAATTTACGTGGAGTTTTGACAACTATTAAAAATAATTTTCGTGATTTTTCGAACCTTTATGTGCATTTGTTCCAATGTGATTTTGAATAATTTATTTGATAGCATTTTGAAGTTCCTGCTTCAGTAAGATTGTTTTAGGTACCTAATTACAGTTAATCAAATGAACGGCTAGTTACTAATTTATAGTGCAAAAAACTCATTAATGTGATTAATCATAGTTAAAATGAAGTATGCTTAATCTGTTGAAAATTGTAAAAACAAATTTAACATTTGGGGCAAGGACAATTATACAAAATATTATAGAAATTAAAAAATATTGCCATAGTTAATAATACTTAGGTGAAGAAACCATAAATAATATTATAAGTGAACATAATCAAGATGGGAAAAACAGTAATTCGAAGTAACAATTACACATATTAAAATTCAAAAACGATGAGTCATAATACATAAGGGACGATAAACATTAGAACAAAGCAGATTAAATGGACAAGAAAGAGAACAAAAGTGGAAGGTACTATTAATATTTTGTTACTTAGATTTTATAAAGGAAAGGTGTTTAAAGTATTATATACTAAGGGATAATAACCAAAAATTTGATTATTTTGGTTACTAATAAAATTTTACCCATATTTCATTGATTTAAAAATTTTTAAAAATTCTAATTTCTCTACTTTTTTTAATTGTTTTCTGTATGCAAAAAAATTGTGTTTTTAATTTCGAAATGATGGTCTTAATTCACAAAATTATATTTTATTTGCATGATAATATTCTGATAAATATAATTTTACATTAAATATTAATGGACACGTTCGATTTTTAGAAGTTTTAATATATTTGAAGGGTGTGACATGCTCTGCCTTACCTTTGTTATGATATTTCAAGTTATATATTGTGTTAATTTTTTATTTATATTATTTATTAATCAATTTTTTTTTTAAATAAGGTACTGTCTAGAAATACGCATTACCAATTGCAATATCCAAAATAATATATGAAAATGTAAATGTTGTTATTTGAAATTTCTTGGTGGAAGTATTAAATAATGAAAAAATGGGTGGTGGTAACTGGTCTATTTCAGCATTTGAAATTGTAGCCAGAAGATGGCAGAGAGTTGACGAAAGCGGTCGAAGCCACGTATCACGTAGAATTTTAAATTAATATGTTATTTAAATAGTTGTATCTCGATAACTAATAAAGCAGTTTTTTACAAATAAACCATATCCTTAAAGATTATCTAGCTTCCTCCACAATCATAAACGAGTCATAAACGCACATCGATTCTTCCGACTAAATTGAATAATTTGAATAATTTATACTAAAAGGTGGTCACATTCGTAATTGGAAAAATCGACGAGCGTGCATATTTCGATATAGGAATGTAGAGGAAAATCGAGAGGTATATCAGAACAGGTGGTTCATCCTCTCTGCCTACCGTTAGTTAGTTAGTTATATTGAATTAAAGACTAAATTACCTCCCCGCCACCATGGCGTATAGGTCCAGCAGGATAACCGCGGCCATGAAGCACTGCACCCCGGACTTCTTCTGCTCCACGCAGTAGGACTGGTAGAGCTTCTCCAGGGCCGGGTCCGAGAACCCCGCGAGGCCCCCCTCCACGAGGCCACGCCCCTCGGGGCCCTCCACTTCTCCCTTGCCGCCCTCCGCCATCTTAACGCATTTCACTCTTACACTTAATTACCACCGATCACAGATTACACAACACTATTAGCCTCACTGTCTATCTCGAAACGTTCATTTTGATGTCCAAAATTAAAGTTGTACATTTACTTTCATAAATAGATTGTGACGTCAGATTCAACTGTAGATAAATATAAAAAATTGATTAAATTAATTATAAACATTACCGCCCTTTTTGTAAAAACAAAAATATGTAATGCATGACGATTAAGAGAGATTAAAGTTATGTCATAGGTATATTTTGAAGTATCTAAACATACAACGTCACGAAACATTCAACCGAAATTTCAAAACCGAGTCAGAAAATAACACTAAAAATGATTAATATGAATGAAAACGTCTGCTTTCTAGGAGTTTTATTATATTTTATGGGAATGACATGTTTCACCTTGCTAAGGCATTATCAAACAATTGATAGTATCTTTGCAAAGCGAAACATGCCATTCTCATAAAATATAATAAAACTTCTAATAAAACAGACGTTTTAAATATAATAAAATACTGTATTACAATATTATATTACTCACCCCTTGTTCGCTATTTTGTTACTTGAGTTAGGCCCCTTTTGACAGATATATATTATACGTAAAAGGGACCATAATTTTTTTTTTAAAGGCCTACGTTTTAGAAAAATGAACCTTATGTACCAGAGTGCTCGAAGTGAAATAAGAATAATATCTTAATATCTGTATAATCCACTTTCTTTTTTAAATATTTTTACAGATCAAATAAAATTATTAATATTTATTAATCATATTTTGGAGATGACCTTCATAATCCTCTGGTGAAAATATGACTAAATTATAAACAGAGGAAGGCTTTCATTCTTTTTTTTAATTGGTTATATTTTCACCCGAAGATGGAAGAAGTCACCTCCAAAACTTATTGAGAAAAATATTTTTGTTTAATTTGTAAAAATATTAAATAAAGAACGTGGATTATACGGCGTTTTAAATTATTCCAAATTAACAATAGAATTTCACGGTGTAACGCCTTTACTTAAAATAAATTGAGATTAATGTCTGTTTCAAATGTATTTGAAAAGAGGAACACAGAAAGGTTCCCACCACATACCCGAGACTGTTATAGGGCGCAGCGGCACTCTTTCGTCCTAAGCCTGTCTTCGTTCATCCGGGACATACATTTAATTTACGCAAGCACAATGGGATGCCAGGCCACATTTACTCTACTTTGTATTTCCTTCTGTGTCCCATACTTCCACATGTAAACTTCTATTTATTTAAAAATATAAAACATTTTGAATGTATACAAATACCTACTTGTAGACGTATACTGGATTTTACCCATTGCGGGTTATCATTTTTAAGGATTAATTGTATCTCAATAGAGACGAAGATGTAAATTGGAAACATTATATGGTGGTCGAGGCGTTTACAGGACTTATGACTTATCATTGGTTGGGTTAAGCGCACGCTTTATGTAATACAACATTCCCCATTCCGCCCTTATTACGACCACCACGTCTGACAAATGTTTGTAAGATGTATATATGCTACAATGTTGGGAAACACTTCACATTTTTTAGTTCAATCTACACTAGCGCCATCCATTAAGATTATAATATAGAAATAATAATGCAATGTATATTATATTTACAATATATTACGAGATGTTTTTTTTAAAGAAATTATTTTTCTGTGTATATAAGGTAATCGGTATTCTAAAGTAGCGCCATGTATGTATGTTACACGGACAACTTCTGTTAACCCTCCCAGCGTTTAAAAGACATAAAGACAAAAGTTTGATGGCGTGCACGTAGGTACCACTAAACTGTGATACCCGCCTTGGATCTCTACACATAAAATGTTTTTTTCCGAGACGTGAGACGAAATGAATTTGTCACGGATGAGAATTGTATCAAGAGGAGCACATTGGAGATTGAAAGATAAATTTTATTTTACGGATGTTGTACCACAAAGCGACTGCAGATTTATTTGCTTGAGGCGAATCATTTTCTATTTATAATATTTTATTTCGGGTATTTTCTCGATTTTTGTATTAGATATTATTTATAGTTGTGTCAGCAATGGTGATGAATTTCCTATCAAGTAAGATTCATTATTTTTATTTTTTTCGTAATGCCCCAGTAAGGGGAAACGTAACGATTATTATTATAAACTAACTAACTAACTAACCATCACGCCGTCTCCCCAAAGGGGTAGCTAGAAAGAATGCACTGCCACACTTTTCTTTCCTGACATATTTCTCTTGCTTCCTCAACATTCATACATCGTGTCATGCACGCGCGTCGATTTCTCTGACTCCTCACATGGCCGACATTCAATATTTGTATTATTATTATATGTAATAATAATAATAATAAATTGGATAATTTATAAAGCGCCATTTTTATGAATTGCTCATCTCAAGGGCGCTGCAGAAGATGCTCCGTTTTATCAACTAGATGATAATAATAATAATAATGATAAAAAATATATATAAACATATTAAGTATGAGGGCTGCACCCGACGAAATCGATCAGCCCTTCCTGTCAGGAAATGATAATTTGAAAAGGTGCGTTTTGAGGTCTGCTGGAAGACTGTTCCAGGCTGAAGGGCCGGCTACCGCGAAGGCTCAGTCGCCAAAGTTTGTGCTTGGACAGAGTTTTGGCACAGTCAATCTACCGATCGCAGAAGACTTATCTGATCGCAATGTAGACTGTCTAGCATTCAGGTTCTCGTTGATGCAGAGTTCAGATATATAAGCTGGTGCCATTCCAAGCAACGCCTTATAGACCGTCCAGCAGAGCTTGTATTGTATGTAAACAAAAATTATTATTTATTGTTTCCTGAACATGATCTAAAACTCCGCATCAAATATTTAAATACACATGAAAACTTCTGTTTTTTAGAAGTTTTATTGTATTGTATTGAGTGACATGTTTCGCTTTTCAAATATCACATTAAAAAATAATATTATATTTAAGAAAATATATTATTGTTTGAATATATTGATGACCTTGGTGGCTGAGTGGTAAGAGCTATGACTGATATTCCGAAGGTCCTGGGTTCTATTCCCGGCGAGGGCAATGTAATTGTCACACTGGGTACCTATCACATGTCATGAGAATTAAGGTCTAAAATATACAAATGTGGAAACAAAAGGGAAACTTCCACATTAAAGGCCCAAGTGGCATCCCAAGGACCAGCATAACACTTTGCTGTAAACCAATCCCTTGAATTGAAACTAGTGAAAATTATTGTATTATGTTTCGGGAAGGCCTAGAACATAAGCCAATGGTGAACTATTGTAGAAGAGGCTAAATCCCACAATGTGATGTTAAGCCTTGTGAAGAAGAAGACTTATTTAATTAATATTTTTATCGATAAATACAAATATATTGTTCTTATATAAAACGATTATAGATATATATTTTAAGTTTGAGGTATCATTGTAAAAAAGCATTTTTTTAAATTAAATATCAATTGTGAAATGAACTAGTTTAAATCTAATTTTATTGCAATATTAGATAAAATATTATTTTAAAGCACTATTTTAGGAAAGTACGTACTAAACAACTTTTTCCCCATTTTCTATTAATGATTTTCAATAAAAATGCTTAGTAATTTAATTTATTAGCTAGTATTATATACGGTGTGCAAAAAAGTTTTAAATTTATTTGGTTCAGATAACCAGTCGTACAATACTCAAAATTTAATCGAACTTACCCAATTTAAACATATCCTAACCTGACCATTCTGTTGTGTAAATCTTACCAACCAATAAATTTAAGTTTATCTGTACTATGCTCCTACCAAATCCAAAATAGCATGTTTCTCGGTTGCATCCGCTTCTAATATTGGAAGTAATACATCATATTGTGCTACTTTCTTGATTTACAAAAATACAGAATCTTTTATCAGCGGCCATTGGACATGAAAAACGTCACTTCGTTTAAAACTCAACGAACTGCCGGAAATAAATCTCATATCAGATCGTCTACAAAGCTCCATGCCACAACATCTAATCTGGACCATTTCTCTGTCCCGAGTTCCGACTCTGGTACATTTTAATGGTCTCTAGAATAGAATCTTCAAAGTTTGACGGAGAAGTAAATTGATCTGTCGGTTGCAGTTAACGAGACGGATATAAAAAAAATCATCGAATTTTGTAAAACTTTGTTCAAAGTGCAATAATTTACTGTCATTAATTTGGATTGTGTCATAATTAAATATAATATTATTATTGTTATTAATACACTTGTAAATTTGTATTAACACCACTTTATTCTTTTCAAAAACCAACCGGTTTTTTTTTATAAACAATGTACTGTTCAACAAAATAATAATAAATAATGAAAACAAAAAAAAATAATACAAAATTTCTTTATTATTATGTATTTAGTGTGCTTCCACTTGCTGTGCTGTGTTTATGTTCGACCGATTTCGGCAGCTTGCTGTCATCTTCCTGTTTGTAATGTCTTTTGAGTTAATAAACTGATTTGATTTGATTTGACTTGATCTTCTGGCAGCAAGCTGCCGAAACCGGTCGAACATAAACACAAGTGGAAGCACGGAAGAATACTAAAAAAAAATTGTATAATTTTCTTTTTATTTTCATTATTTAAAATGAATTTCTTCCAAGAAATTTCAATTAAAAACATTAATTATAATAATAAATTTATAATAATATAATAAATAATAATATAATAAATAAATAATATAATAAATAAATAAATAATAAAAATAATAAATAAAAATAAAATATAATAATAAATAAATAATACACTTCAAATTTGTTTTTACATCAATATATTTTTTAACAACCAACCGGTTTCGCTCCCGTCGTAGCTTTGTCAGGGACACAAAAAAAACTAAAAAAAAGTGTTTTTATTTGTTTTTATAGTGTGTTTGTAACCCTGACGAAGCTCCGGGGGAGCGAAACCGGTTGATTATTAAAAAATAAAGTGGTTTAAAAACATATTGAAAGTGTAATAATATTATATTTAATAATGCTACACCACAAATGAAGCGCTTCATACGAAAGTATAAAAATAAAATTATTATTATTATAAGAGCAACAAAAATTGAAAAATTATTGAACCGTTAGCGTCATGGGGGCAATTGATTAAAAAATAAGTATTTAAACATTTTTTTAAACGACTATTATATTATTTTTCTTCTATGTTCGCTATACTTTGTGTTGTAGATGTTTTATTTGTCTTTGGTGTGGCATTGAAATTTTGCATGTTAATAATAGAAATATAGCTTCGAGCAATCTCGAAATTTTAAAAATTAAAAAAGCAATTAAAAATAGAGAAAATATTATAAATAATCAAATAAATTTAACGTCAAGTCCGATTTATTTCCTTTATTGTAAGTAATTAATTACCTGAACCCTAATAAGAACTTAAAATTATTATTTTAAATTTTAAATTGATTGTTAAAACAAAAGCATAAACGTTCCAGAGGATGAACATTACAGGGAGATGCCTATTTATTGGTGGCGATGAGGTTCGCAACCCATCACACCGCGTCTCCTGCGGGGACGAAAAGAGGAGGATGGAATGCCGCATCGATTAAAGTGTGGCAGTCCATTCTTTCTGCCTACCTCTTCGAGGAGACGGCTCCTTGGTTAGTTAGCTAGTTAGTTACGTTCCAAAATAAATCTTTATAACATCTGCCAAAACTGATCATATTTGTTCACAATTTTATAATATTTTAAATATGTATCATTATAATATGTATCACTGAAGAAGGACCTGTGGTCCGAAACATGTCTGATATGTAATGAAATTTTTTGACAGTTAGTGTTGTATATACAAATTATATAAAAAAGAAAAAACAGACTATTATATTCATTCAACATGGGACAGCATATAATATCGGTGAGGTTCGCATCACACACGAGATACCGACATGTATTGTAGGCACCACGTAACCTAGGACGGTTCCTACACACGCACTTAAGTATTATATTATTCATTATAATTCCTACCCCGCAGTCGGTAAAGGGTTTTGCTTCAGCGATGTCTAATAAAGGTTTGGTAAACAGGAAAGTTAACGTTCGTAAAAATTTATATAAAATTCTCCGGTTTCGTGAAAAGTTCCCGTTCTTTGATGTTTAGATATTTATAATACGCCTCCCTTTGAATTCTTGTATTCCGCCATGTGATGTGGCTTCAATCTTGATAGGGACATATTTGTTTTTCAAACAATTTTTTACTGTGTACAAGATTCTGATGAAATTCCGTTCCGACAATACAAAAATATTACCGAAATAGCTTCCGTTTACTCGGGCTCAAAGGAGTTATTCGTAAAATCTCGTACATCAGACACTACGTGCATTCGAAATCTACCACGTGTTTGATTATTTTCCTTCTTCTATTTTATAGATCTTCCAATCTGTTAAATCTGGATATCAATTTTGGACACGTGATGTAGACGTCCAACTTTCTCTCTATCTCTTTAGTGGTCGTCCTATTGGTCTACGATCCTCTGGAATCTCGTGTACCACGATCTTGGGAATCCTCGCTTAGTCAAATCAAATCAAATCAGTTTATTTTCTCAAAAGATATTACAAACAACAATTTTAGTTTAAGGCGAACAGGTAAAACATAAAAAATATACAGGTATAATACCAGGAACGCATGAGAGATGGTTCGACATTAGGAATACAAGATACTCTCCAAAGTCATTTGTCTTCTGAACGTACTTTCACGAATATGAAAGACGTCAATTGCTCTCCCCACCGGCATCACCAGAGGCAGGTTGGTTCTGCATGCTGGGAGATAAAACAGTCTGTGCTTACCAAGATAACCATCTGGAACATAAAGATGGATAGCCACCAAGATAACGGAGTTCTCAAAGAATTCCCTGATAAGTCTGAAGAAATGGGTAAGCGTGCACCCATTTCTTCTTATCTGTAAACTATTGGTCCCCAGCATGCCCAAGAGGAATGCAGTGGGATAAAGCCACGGATAGCTACCAAACTCTCTCATGTTGAGATATCTCAGAAATCTTTTCACAAACCTCTCTTACATGAGCGAGTATCTCGTGGGGACTCCATATCACCGAACCACACTCGAGCCGGCTCCGAACCAATGAGTTATACAAATTCGCAAAACATAGTCCATCCTCTCGATGCAGTCTCTCCAGAATCATCTTCTCTGTCTACTCACAATTTCATCGATATAGCAGATTCTGCGAACCACTAGGTTTCCTTTCTCTATGGGTTTTATAACTACGATAGGTCTCAATGTTTTCATTTCGCTGCTCTAAGGAGGATGTTTCATTCTGACAGTGTCTGCAACTTATTTTTTGCCAAAACGTATTCATGGCGATGAGGTTCGCAACCCATCACACCGCGTCTCCCGCGGGGCGAAAAGAGAAGGATGGAGTGCCGCATCAGTAAAAGTGTGACAGTCCATTCTTTCTGCCGACCCTTTCGGGGAGACGGCGTGATGGTTAGTTAGTTAGTTTTACGTATTCATATTTGAGCCCACACTCATTAATTTACTAAACATTTAAAAGAATATCGATTGAAATTCTTTTAGAATAAATTAATAATTTTGTATATTATATGTACTATATTATTTAGAGAAATCGACGCGCGTGCATGACACGCTGTATGAATGTTGTTAATGCGAGAGAAGTGTGTAAGAAAAAAACAGCGTGCTGGTCCATTATACCTGCCAACCCCTTCGGAGAGACGGCGTAATGGTTGTTTTTGTGTAGTTTTTTTAGAGATACATATTTTTATTTGATCACAAATACAACCGGAAAAAATACAGTTTAAGATTGATTAATTATTCTGGCTAACCCAATTCAAAATATGAAGAACCGCCCGTGACATTTGTATATTTTAAAACTTCAAAGGTTAAAATCATTTCAAACTCTTAAAGACGATTATAGTTTGTAACAATTCATGTTAATGGATTCAAAAGTATTCGAGCCGTTACAATACATAATGTGTGGGGCGAGAATACTGCTAGGACACGAGACGACGGCGGCGCCCACGACATTGAAAAATTTGAGGCAAGCTTATGAAAAGCTTTACAAGTTCCAACCAAATCTACCACTGAAAGTTTTGTGAAAGGCTCTAAAGCTCATCTTTTCATTTGAATGTAGTTTTTTTATCTTAATGTCGTGTACAAAAGTAGAGAAACAAAGAATTGCTTCAATTTCACCTTTCATATTGATGAAAAAGCCCGATTTCTAGAAGATGTATTTAATTATATAACAGCTACAATAGTAATTACACAGCTGAAGTATTAGTTTCGTAAAACTCGATTATTAATTTTTAATTGTTAACACGATTGTTAAGTGGTTTTACTTGGATAATAGTGACAAATTTGGATAATTTATATATTATATATTAAATCCAAGTAAAACTACTAAACAATCGTGATAACTATTAAAAAATATAGTGATTACAGTTATTACAAATTTTAACATACAGGTATGTTATATCTTGAAGATAAACATTAAAGATAAATATACAGCTAAGAGACTTTGAACCGTATATTTATTATTTCTTGAACAATAGTATGTAACTCAATAATCAGTAAGAATTAAAACGTGTTTTCTAGAAATTTTATTATATTTTATATGAATGACATGTTTCGCCTGTCATTCATATATTGGAATTGCGGGCGGCAAGGTATAACTTACAGTTACAGTTTAACATACATTATCCCCAACATTATTTATACCCTAGAATCAAGAAATGATCTTGCCTACACACATATTTATATAATTTTAATTCATATTGAAATAGAGTTGGCAAAATTTCATCCGTTACAGTCAAATTTTTAATTCATCTTATAATTTTATATGCTATTTATAAATTTTCTCTTATGATTTTTACTATATCAGTGATATTATACAGTGGAACCTCAATATAACGTATCTTAAGAAGTTTTGGGGAAAAAAATCGGTATATTGAGTGATTTGTTTTATTAAAGTTCGTTTCTTTGCTGTGGCTAGTTCAAGGGGATTTCAAATATTTGTTATATTGAGGTTCTTTTCATCGAGGTTCCACTGTATTATATTATGTACAAAATACATAATGTGCTTGGCAACAGAGGTCATATTTGTCACTTCCGCCTGTACGATCCCCTCTGACGTGAAATGTCCGGACGGAGTACATAATGTTGGGACTGACGATGACGTGCGATGGATACAATGAGAACTAACGACCGAGAATAGTGTGTACACAGATATCCCACAGGTTTCTACTATTCCAAGATTCCTGCGTAGAGAATACTCAGTTAATTTCGTGATACATCCTATATCCGTGATAGAAACAGTTAAAACATTGCAAGCAGTGTTCAGCAGATGAATGAATAGCAATTTAAACACAAATTGATATTTTTTAAGACTAACACCAAAGATTTAAGTCAATGATATTAGAATTGATTTTACAATCTTCAAGATGAGCAGAAAACAGCTCATTATTATGAAGAAGGAATCTGGTCGTGTCCAGGCTCGAACCCGAGTCCCCTGGTTCAGGAGCCAAACGTTCTATAGACAAACCCCTAGACCAACACATAATTCTAATAAATAGTTTTAGATGAAACAAAAATTTCAAGTCACACCTCACTTATATATTAGGTCCTTACATATGAAATTGGCGTTTTGCCGTACTGGCAACTTTGATCTCAAGTATCTTCTATTTGGTTAGGAATTCCAAATTCAAATTTATACAGCTATTTACTCAAGTATTTGTGTTTCGAAAATTATAATTCATTTGTTTTTTCCTCAATTGTTTTTTTTCTTTGCGTCACTCAGTTTACAAAATGGAAAACTTGAAATATCGCGTTATTTAGGAGTACGAGTTCCACCGTGGCACCAGTGCTGCAGAAACGGCTCGAAGGATTAATGATGTGTATGGCGACGGTGCTGCAAAAGAAAACACAGTGCGTTTTTGGTTCCAACGTTTTCGTTCTGGAAATTTCGACCTGCAGAACAAGCCCCGTGGACGGCCGGAGACCAAAGTTGATAATGAAGAATTGAAGGCTATTGTGGAAGCGGATCCATCGCAAACCCCGTCCGAGTTAGCTGCAGGCTGCGGTGTTAGTGATAAAACTGTTTTAATCCACTTGAAGCAAATTGGGAAGGTGAAAAAGCTTGAAAGGTGGGTACCTCACGAATTGAGTGAAGCAAATCAACAAACGCGCGTTGACTGCTGCGTTGCATTACTCAACCGGCACAATAATGAAGGGATTTTGAATCGAATCATTACCTGTGATGAAAAGTGGATCCTGTATGATAATCGGAAGCGTTCATCGCAATGGCTGAACCCTGCCGAACCAGCCAAACCATGCTCCAAGCGAAAATTGACTCCAAAAAAGTTACTTGTGAGCGTTTGGTGGACTAGTGCTGGTGTCGTTCACTACAGCTTTCTTAAATCTGGCCAGACGATTACGGCAGATGTCTATTGTCAGCAACTGCAAACCATGATGGAAAAGCTAGCTGCTAAACAACCGAGGCTGGTTAATCGCTCTAGGCCACTGCTGCTTCATGATAACGCTAGACCACACACTGCACAACAGACGGCTACCAAATTAGAAGAGCTTCAATTGAAATG
Organism: Lepidostoma basale; assembly: GCA_022606425.2. Classification (NCBI taxonomy): domain Eukaryota; kingdom Metazoa; phylum Arthropoda; class Insecta; order Trichoptera; family Lepidostomatidae; genus Lepidostoma; species Lepidostoma basale. The sequence goes on along the minus strand of JAHDVF020001093.1, from coordinate 34,791 downwards.
TCTAAGACATCCACCGTACTCTCCGGACCTTGCCCCAACAGATTATTATTTTTTTCGAAATTTGGATAACTTCTTGCAAGGGAAAAAATTCAACTCCGATGGGGCAGTCCAAACCGACTTCAAAGATTTTATTGATTCCCGTCCGAATGGTTTTTTTAGTAAAGGGATCGATGAACTACCTATGAGATGGCAAAAGTGCATAGATAGCAATGGTACATACTTTGATTAAATAAATATATTATATTAAAAAAAAATCAACTTTATGTTCCTCCCATACAAAACGCCAATTTCATATGTAAGGACCTAATAGTTTATAAGTTTGGAACTGAAATGTACTTTAATTCACGCAAAATAGATCTCTCTCCAATCCTTGTGGGACTTACTTTTAATTGAGTAAAATTACATTAGTTACATATAATAAAATCATTGAAAAGTATTCAAGCCAAAAATACTATTGTAATAGAAATATTTCAATTAATACCTTTAGGTATTAACAGTAATACTGCTGAAACCGGTGATGAAGGTATATATTTCTTTAAAAAAACTGAATAACTATTTTTTGCTATTTAAAACATTCTAAGAATTCTTGACAACGTATTTTTTAAATAATTAATATAAATTAATTAATATAATATAAATGTCTGTCTTCTGAGAGTTTTTTAAAGTTTTTATTTTCGCCCTTCTAAGGCATTATCAAATGATATCCATTCGATAATGCCTTAAAAGTGTGTAACATGTCATTCCAGAAAAAAACTTAATTAAATTCTTAGAAGACAGACGTTTTCATTTATATTAATTATTTAATATGGAGTTTAACAGCATTGTTCAAGAAACAATAAATAAAGTATTTTTTTAAAACTTAGAAAGATTTTAGATACTTTTCGACATTTATATAAGATATCAAAAACCAATTCGAAGATCAGGTGCCCCCCTTTTCCAACATGATCAGTTGGACTCTGTTAGCTAGAAGATAAAGCATCTCTTGTTTATCGCAAAAGTCTACCCTCTTCAATTTAGTTAAAGTCTTTTTTTATCGCAAAATGAACTCAAATATCACTGAAAAAGCTCGCTCCCTCCTTAAAGAAAAATGAATGTAAATTATGAATTCATATCTCGTGACTACCGTTAGTAATATAATACTTTCCATTTTCTTTCATTTAAAATTATAAGTCGTAACAAACGACAATTTCTTTTTTTGTGGAAAATTGGCTTTGTTATCACAATAAGTATGTTACCAGGGGTAGAGAATTTTTTTTATTACATGCAAAATATGAATGAGCTTCAAATCAGCATTAAATTTCTTAAAGAGTTAGGTTATATAATCACCCCTACTCCCCCTCTAAAAATGTTTAAAAATCGTAAAATAAATTAAATTTAACGTCAAGTCCAATCTTTGGTTTATTTCCTTTGTTGTAAGTAATTACCTGAACCCCAATAAGAACTTTAAATTATTATTTTAAAGTTTAAATTGAATCATAATATTTGTTATAACAAAAGCATAAAAGTTCCAAAATAAATCTTTATAACATCTGTCAGATCATGTAAACAACAACAATTTTATAATATTTTTATAAATATGTATCTTTACTGAAGAAGGACTGTTTGTCCGAAACATGTCTGTATAATTTTGTTTTTTAATATAAGTGTTGTATATACAAAGTGTATAAAAAAGAAAAATATAAATAAACCATCATAACAACACAAAGTATGGCGTATATAGAAGAAAATAACTTTGTTTATAATCCACAAAATATTAAAAAAAACACCAAATGTTTCGGAGGATACCTCCATCTTCAGGTGTTTTATGTAATATCGTAAATTATTTTTAATAATATGGAACCGTTTAATCCACATAGTTTTATATTGTACTTGGTGAGAATTTCAGAAATCTAAAAAACATTTCATATCAGATAATCAAAAGAAATGTGAATCTGGAGACAACATAATGTTCATTCTCCATACAGCTTATTTGGTAAACCTAATCTTATACAATTATGGAAATGACTTTCACCAGCATTCAATCATTGCTTTTTTTTTTACTAATTAACTAACTAACCAACCATCACGCCGTCTCCCCGAAGGGGTAGGCAGAGAGAATGGACTGCCACAATTTTCTTTCCTGACATATTTCTCTCGCTTCCTCAACATTCATACATCGATTTCTCTGGATCCTCACTTGGCCGATATTCAATATTTGATTTATTTGATCGTGCCATGTTTTCCTCGGTCTTCCTATATTTCTGGTTCCATTTACATCGTTAACATATAATTTTTTTACCATTCTTTCTTCATTCATTCTTTCCATATGTCTAAACCATCTTAATGATTCTTTCATTGTTTTGTTCATAACACCACCATTCGCACCGCATTCACTTGTTATATTTTCATTCGACACTCTGTCATACACAGAGTATCCACACATTCATCTAAGAGATCTCATTTCCACTGCATTTATTCTACTTTCATCCTTCTTTTGCCAGTTCCATGCTTCGCTTCCATACATAAGGGTCGGTACAATTTTTCACAATCTTAATTAAAATCACATAAAGTCGTCTCATTAATTTTGACTTGTTTTCCCAAGTATCTGTTAGGCACTAGAGTTTGAGTTAATCCGTCAAGATTCCGATCTCGAACCTTACTTGATGTATTAGTAGCCATTGTTATTAAAATTGGTTGTAAGGTCACAACACTGATTAATGGGAGATTTCGGTGTTGTGGTGAACCGAAGTTTAAACTTGCGCGATTCTTGCCACCGTTAGTGAAACGACCTTTGTGTAAGCCAAAAATTAATTTAACTCGACTTCTGTACACAGGCGAAAGCTCGTATCAAACGAGAAATACATTTGAAATGGTTCCTCTGGAGAATAGTTGTTTTCGTGTTATATAATGGAATGTATGGAAGTGAAGCTTGGAGCTGGCAAAAGAAGGATGAAAGCAGGATAAACGCCGTAGAGATGATATCACTGAGAAGAATTTGCGAGAGAACGTTGTATGATAGAATACCGAACGATTTAATAATATAGAAATGTAAAGCAGAAGACTGCATCATGGATAAAATTAAAAAAGGATCCTTGAGATGGTTTGGACATATGGAACGAATGGATGAGAGAAGAATGGTTAAAAAGAAGCCGAGGACGACCGAGGAAAACATGGCATCACCAAATTAATCAATTACTAAAAGGCGGCCACATTCGAAGTCGGAATAATCGACGTGCGTGCATGGTACGATTTATGAATGTAGAGGAAGCCCGAGAGGTATGCCAGGACAGAGCATTGTGGCGATCCATCCACCAAATGGCGTGATGGTTAGTTAGTTAATTTGTTGTACCTTGTATCTTATATCCCCATTAATCTAGTCTTGTGTACAGCTATACGAGTATCTTGTAAAGTATTATACAGTAAAGCGATAATATTATTCAGTAAGTTTAACGTATTGTCCTTCCACGTCTCTGTGTCCTTTGTAACGTCATGCGAGCGAGCATCAAATACAATATATTATCGTTATACCATAGACGAAGTATACAGAGAGAATCACTGATCACAGAGACTCGCTTGATGTCTAGTCATCTTTCATCCTCGGGTAATAACACTTTGATTTATTACAGAAATTATCGGTAGTAATGTCGAAGCATCATTTATGTTAAATACAGTTTGTGCTTTTACCATTAACAATTTCGTACTTCGATTTCCTGTTCTAATCCTCAGGTGACGTAAACCACCCCTTACCACCTGAAGATGGAAATTAATGTTTCTTAAAAACAGTAGCGATTAATTAACAATCTGAATATAACTAAATATTATTATTATTGTGAGGAAAACATGACATGACCAAATTATCAATTACTTAAAGGCGGTCACATTCGAAGTCGGAATAATCGACGTGCGTGCATGGTACGATGTATGAATGTAGAGGAAGCCCGAGAGGTAAGCCAGGACAGAGCATGACTCCGAATTATTCCGAATATTAATTATCTTTTTCTTTTTTATATACTTTGTTTACAACACTTACTTTAAAAAAAAAATTAATTAAATATCAGACATATTTCGGACAACCCGGTCCTTCATCAATGATATTATAAAGATATTTAAAATTGTTTACAAATACGATCAGTTTTGACAGATCTGTCAAAACTGATCACATTTGTATACAATTTTATTACATTTTAAATATCTTTATAATATCACTGAGGAAGGACCGGGTTGTCCGAAACATATCTGATATTTAATTTTAATTTTTCTTAAAGTTATTGTTGTAAACAAAGTATATAAAAAAGAAAAAGACAAATAAAATATCTACAACACAAAGTATGGCGAACATAGAAGAAATTACGAATATTAATTATATTTATTATTATATTTATATTTATATTTAATAACTAACTAACTAACTAACCATCACGCTGTCTCCCCGAAGGGGTAGGCAGAAAGAATGGACTGCCACACTTTTCTTTCCTGACATAGTTCTCTCGCTTCCTCAACATTCATACATCGTGTCATGCACGCGCGTCGATTTCTCCGACTCCTCACATGGCCGACATTCAATATTTGATTTATTTGATCGTGCCACGTTTTCCTCGGTCTTCCTCTATTTCTGGTTCCATTTACATCATTAACATATAATTTTTTTACCATTCTTTCTTCATTCATTCTTTCCATATGTCCAAACCATCTTAATGATCCTTTCATTATTTTGTTCATGACACCATCATTAGCACCGCATTCACTTCTTATATTTTCATTCGACACTCTTTCATACACAGATTATCCACACATTCGTCTAAGAGATCTCATTTCTACTGCATTTATTCTACTTTCATCCTTCTTTTGCCAGTTCCATACTTCGCTTCCATACATAAGGGTCGGTAGAAGAACACCATTGTGCACTGCCATATATATTTATATTTAATGTAGAGTTTTATATAATAAACAATAAATACAATTTTCATAACTAATTGGTATTTTCATACTTTATAGATTCGCATCTTAATCTTAATGGACATTTCTTTATTTTTCCATATTGTGAACTTTTAAACATCAGAGATCGCGCCTTTTTGACTTGGTCTTACGTTTATCTTAATCCCATTGCCCAAAAGGTTATCTGAGTAAATTGATAAGAAAAAGAATACAGAGACTTACCTTTTTATTATTTGAAACCTCAATAGAGGTCTTGTATGGTTGCAAATGGAGTACAAATCAATTTACGGGTGATTTAGTTTTTTTGTGTCTCTTACTAGAGACGACACGCTACGGGAGTATACGGCGGTTTCTATTGTGCCGCGGAGGAGTCTCCGGGCGGAAAAATTTAATTCAACTGAAAACTGGAAAAGCTATTTCGGAGAATGCCTATTATTAATGGATCTTTTATTGTATTCCGGGCGAGATGAGAAGAATTGGAATCTCGGGTATTTATTTCTCTCGCCACAGAGTGCTTGTAAGTACACAAATATTGATTGGGCAGGAATAATTCACAGATTTTCAATTGTGCTCGTAATTTGCCATCATTGAAAATTTTAACCAAACATTTCAAAGATCTTTAACAGGAATTTCACTAATTATCTTTCTGAAATACCCCGTTCTAGGTTTAAACAAGTTGTTTTGGTAAACAAATAGGGAGAAAATTATTTTTAATTGTATCTCAATTGAGACGAAGACGCAAACTGGAAACTGAATATGGATGATCAAGGTGTTTACAGGACTTATGACCTGTCATTGGTTGGGTTAAGCGCACGCTTTATGTAATTACAACATTCCCCATTCCACCTCTGTTATTATGATCATGCATGACAAATTTTTGGAAGATGTATATATACTTCAAATCCATATCTATCTTCACGTGTCAGTTTCAACTGTCCATCTATGTAGATTTGATTGCGTATTTCGTATACAAGTATAAGTATACATTCATAAATATGAGAAAATTATTCTTCAATGTGTTCTGTTTACCAAATATTATCAAGAAATTGTCTTCTATTTTGGGTTCTCTTCACTTCTGAAAATTTACGCTTACAAAGAGGTTAATTTTTATCATTTTAATTTAAAGAAAAATACCACCCCCTTCGAATGATATTAATGGGTAAAGTGGAGGGACATCGGGGGATTGGTAGAAGGCAGCTGTCCAAGAGTCCAGAACTTGTTTCAAGCGGCGCAGAACAGAGATGCCTTTGCAGCAGTGATCGCCAACATTGGGGGGACCTGACACGGCACCGAATGAAGAATATTGCAGTTTAATCTATCGTGACTTATGAAGCTGATATCATCAGGAAGGAATGAAGAACGTATTATGAACAAAATTATAAAAGGATCACTGCTGTGGTATAGACAAATGGAACATATGGATGAAGACAGAAAGATTAAGAAGGTATACTTTAACTATGTGACAAAGTGTGTGGAGCACCGAATCGAGGAAAACATTGCATTACCAAATTAATTAAATTTTAAAGATCTACCATGTAGGTCGTCGAAAGAATCAACGTGCTTTTATAACTCGCTGTATGAATATGGAAGATTCTAAATGTGTTTAGAATAGAGTAGTTTGGCGGTCCAATCTCTCTGCCTACTCTTTCGTGGAAACGGAATAATGAATTGTTGTTGTTGTTACTGTAAGGGCTTATAAATACAATTAAAACATTTGTACTAGTATAATGCCCTTATGACGTAAAACACAGCATAACCAATAACACACACTAACCTTTTTAAGAACCGTTTTTTTAGATTTGTACACCAAAACAAAATAATTAAATTAATAACGTGAATATGATTAATTTAACCTTTAAAATTATGTTACATTATAAGTATTTAAAAATGATGTCTAAATAAAAATTGATTAATATATGTTTATAAAGTCTCTTAAAAATGTAACTGACCCAACGAACAGGATACAACACGGGCTCGTACGTCGAGCCTCAATAAATAAAATAATTTTATTTCTCATAATAATTAACAAAACATTTTATATGATACAAGTTATTGTATTATAACGAAATATATCACATTAAATTCACCGCATTCAAATTAATATTGTTACGTCAGCAAATATACAAAAAAAACATCATTTGTGAATTGCAATATCGTGTTTTTATTGCGAAGTCCATATCGGGGTGTACATTATTCCAATTCGTTTAAATTTGCCATCGCATGCCCGAAAATGCATCGGCGTAGTTTTGTTCACATGAATTGAAAAGTACTTACACACATTTTTACGTGCCTACTTTTCTTTCTGTTAAAAAATATGACATTTGAAATAAGTTAGCCGAGGTAAAACTTCGATTGCATTTGTTCAATTTTTAATTAATAAGATAAAGGAAACTACATTATTTTACAACAAAACAAGCATATAAACTTGAGATTAATAATATTTCGTCTAAGCTATTTTTTAGGTTCTATTTTAGTGATTGATTTGCAGGAAGTTTAACATTTTTCTGGTTCTTGGAATGCCTATTGGAGCCTATAATGAAGTATTTTTCCGTTGCTTTCCACATTTAAGTTTATGATTACCTTAATAAAATATTACATAATTAAATTGGTTTAAAATGATTCTTTCATGTATGAAAGTGAACCTTGGAGCTGACAAAAGAAGGATGAAAGCAGGATAAATGCCGTAGAAATGAGATCACTAAGAAGAATGTGCAAGAAAACGTTATATGATAGAATACCGAACGATGAAATAAGAAAGAAATGTAAGGCAGATTACTGCATCATGGATAAAATCAAAAAAGGATCCCTGAGATGGTTTGGATATATGTAACGAATGGATGAGAGTAGAAATGTTAAAAAGTTGTACACAAGCAGCGTGAGTGGAAAAAAAGCCGAGGACGATCGAGGAAAACATGGCGTGACCAAATTAATCAATTAACTAAAAGGCAAATCAATTAACTAAAATGAATGTAGAGAAATCCTGAGAGGTATGCCAGGACAGAACATTGTGGCGATCCATCCTCTCCGCCTACCCCTCCGTGGAAATGCTTGATGGTTAGTTAGTTAGTTAAAATAATTTTTATAACTCATATATTAATTTCTTAAAAACTCGGCTAAAGACGTTCTTGTATTCATTTATCTTATCAAATAATTAATATTAAAATCGTGATAACCTGTTAAAAAATGTTAGTATCGCATATAAAATTTCTAAATAAAAACTATTTTATCTAACCAATCTGAAACGATAAGTGTCTTGCTTATTTCAAAAGTAAGATCTAACGATATTTGTATGTTATGTATCAGAATCGGTAAGTATTATAATTATTCTAAATAAATAATTATTCGTGATTATTAAAGTTCTAGATTATATAAAAAATATGTAATACGCTCCACTTTATACCATAATTGAAATAATTCATTGATGACATTCAAATTCATTTAACTCTTACCAATCTTAAGATTTTTAAAATTGTGAATAATACAAAAAAAATTTAAAGAACTTTATTCTAAATAACCCGTTTTCTATAGAAAGTATTCTTAAAGATGCTAGAATGTATGTAAGCGCGGGAAAATTTGTTACAATTTATTTGCTGCAATAATGAACTCATGATGAGTTGAAAAATATGTTTAGAATACGTTATGTTAAAAAATATATGTTTATGTTTATTTTAATACCTTAAGTAATATCTTAAATAATAATATAAAGTATTGTCACTGTTCTGGTAAGATTCTCCGAAGATTTCTAGGAAATTGTCACGATAATCCTTACAGCAAACTCGGCCGATAAATCCACTAAACCATCACATAAACCTCACTTATAAAAGGACAGCAAACGCGAATACGAGAGAAACAAATGATTTTGTTTTGATGATTGACATAAGGGTTGATTTTCGTTAGCGACGCCGGCGTCTGGAGCACACGAGACGTCCGCTCGAGCGGTGAGCGCTGACTGCCTACTCGCCGCTCACGGTCTGAGGCGGCGCGGGAGGGCGTCGCGGCGCAGGCGTCGGGGGCGTCGCGATGGCTGCCCCGGGCCTCAACAAAAATCAGGTGCGAGACAATTAATGCCGTTTTTAATAATGACTTTTGATTCCAATTCCCTTCATAATCTAACATGACTTTTATATCTTTATTTATTATTTTATCCAAAATGTAATTACATAAACACACCCTTTAACGTTGAAATCTTTACATGTATTATATTATCTCTCTGATTAACATATCCTTTGTTAACGCACACTTTGTTTTTCGAAATATCTATTTCAAATAAATGTCAAGTATATTTCAATATGCAAATCAAAAACAATAAAAATTATTCATTATTATTTGATACGAATAAAAGCACTTGTTTTCTAGAAGTTTTATTATATTATTTATGAATGACATGTTTCGTCTTACTTAAGCAATAATATGTGATGTGCCTCAGCAAGGCGAAATATGTCATTCTCATAAAATAAATCTTCTAGAAAACAGCCATTTTCATAAATATTAATTATTTTATATTCGATTTTACATTATTGTTCAAGAAACAATAAATAAATATTGTTATTTGAATAATTCTTTAAAACATTATATTTTCCTATTTATTGTTTCTCGAATAATGATGTGAAACTCCATATTAAATAATTAATATAAATGAGAACGTCTGTCTTCTAAGACTTTATAAAATTTTATATGGAATGATATGTTTTGCCCTTCTAAGGCATTATCAAATGTTCACATCAATCATCACATTTGATAATGCCGTAGAAAGGCAAAATGTGTCATTCTATATAAAATTTAATAAAATTCCTAGAAGACTGACGTTTTTTATTTATATTAATTATTGTATTTTTCAATTTATATTTCGGGCTATTTATGCCATCTTTGGTGAGGAAATTTAAATATTTGGTATTACTTGAACATTAACGCAACATCCCAAATTAAATACATCATATAATATCACCTAGCAATGTGAAACATGTCACTCTTGTAAAATGTAATTTAACTTCTAGAAAACGGATGTTTTTTACAATATGAAATAACTCCCGAATTTCCCCCTTCTATGAGACGGCATGGTGGTAAGTTAGTTAGTACGATTTGGTTATAATGTTCTTTTTTATATTCTACGAAATATGTTTACATTTATATTAGCTTTATATCAAGTTTCTGCAAACCATTTATTCATATTACTTGTTAAATGAAAAAAAAAATCGAGAGCGCAATAAAACTCAGAAATGTGTATGTGTTTTTGTATTTTAGATTTAAAATGTCATGTTACGAATATGAAACTCATAATAAATGGTACTATAGAAATGATCCAATTGTTATATATTAAATTTATTGTTTATTAAGCAACGATGTACACATATGATAATGCCTTAGAAAGACGAAACATGTCATTCCCATACTATATCAAAACTTATAGAAAACAGACGTTTTCAATCGTATTAAATATTATGCAGTTTTCTTAAAAAAAGTTTACATCTTTTGATAATTGTTTCGTTCATTCTTGTATTAAGTTTCAATAAATATTTAATAACAACTTTTACAGAATAAAATCACAAAAAATTCATCATTAAATAACGTTTAGTAAACCATTTTCCTAGAAAGAATAAACATAAAGTAGATTGCCATATCTATTATTTATGGATCAACTGTAACTCAAAATATGCGTCAGGAATTTTCTCTCTCGGTATGACTGAATTGTTTATGTTTGAAAATAATATTTTTGTAATACGACTATAGAAAAGATATCTCATTGCACGCAAATATGATTGTATTATCTCATATCAGAGGTATGTATGTATTATAATTCCAAAACATATGAATGGTTAATTTTTGCTTCAGGAACTCTTTATAAAACGGATTTTACTACGCGAAACTCCGGACGAAAATAATCATTTTGGAACATCAGTCTTTTGATGTTCGTACAAATAAATGAAGTCTCCTACTGAAATATTGAATATTATCACAACTTTGGAACGGTTCCAGAATTAGAACACTTCATGCAAGATTGATTGTTCCATATAAAAGCCAATTACATTTTATAAAATATTTTTATGAATGGATTTTAAACCTGTTGACAAATTTAGAGAGCGATATGGATTATATTATATTTTGAACATAAAAAGCTAAGCTTTGTCGCTACATGTCGTTTTTTTTATCAATTTTAATTTTTTTTTTCTTCATTATATGCACAATTTCCTACCCGCCTAGAGTTCATGAAAGTATATTTTTTATTATAATGCCGACAAAATGATATTACAAATTAATAATAATTATTCTTTTAGGACTTTTGTTATAAATATTAATTTATTTCAACTTTTTCTCATGTTACTTTTGCTACAACTTACAGGAAATTTATTACGCTTTTTATATTTTAATTAGTAATAATTAAATATAAAATTAATAACTCTCTTGTATACAAATCAATCTCGTGTATACAAAATGTTGAAAGCAACGGAAAACTACAACATTAAAGGCCCAAGTGGCACCCCTAAAACCAGCACAGATATTAGATTTTGCTCCAAACCAATGTTTATTAAAGTTTTAAAAAATATATAAATGTGTCGGAGAAGAGTATAGGTTAGGTTAAGGGTTCATATATAATATTATATTTACTATATCTTACCTATAAATTGTTTTTTTTATGTGACGATGACGTCGCCGGCCTCCTTGTGTCCGAATGCATTAATACGTTCTTGGTCACGTGCTTACATTGTCAGAAAAAAGAATGCTCGCACCAACTTCATATTTTTGTCTGTGGTGATGTTGCTATCTTTCCATAGATTGCTTATTTAACGATACGTCCTTTTATTTCTGTCGCACAGCTACCGTCACGTCGGATAACAATTTTTACCCAAGATAAACAAAGTCATATAAAACTTCGAAATCAGAAAAACCCACTGTTCCTTCAAGCTATCCATGCCTGTCACTATCACAATTTTGGTCGTGGTTCTATTCATCCCAAGTTCAAGCTCTCTGCTTTCATGTGTCAAACAATGCGGCATTTCAAACGTCTCTTAATCAAACTTTACCATAACAGATATTTCATTGTCATATGTACCTGACGTTGGATATGCTTTTACACCCTATTTTAAATCCTCCGTCTCAACCGTTGAGCTCTCGTCTTGGGTAATATATCAAATAAACCACAAACCAGTAATCCTAGTCTTAACATCACTAATAAACCATCTACTAAAATCATTTGCTTTTTCCTTCCATCAATTATTCTCATGTGTTATATTGAAATAAGCTGTTAAACGCTGCTTAAAGCTTTTACCTTACAATTTTAAGATAATCGATTGGTTTTATTGAAATCTCTTGATGGAAGTTAATTTTAACTAATATTTTTTTTAAAAAACAAGGTATTTCTTCTATATTCGCCATAATTTGTGTTGTGATTGCTTTTTTTCAATATGTATCCTTATAATATGTATCACTGAAGAAGGACTGGTTGTCCGAAACATGTCTATGAAATTTTAATTTTTTAATGTAAGTGTTGTATAAACAAAGTGTAACAAAAGAAAAAGAGAAATAAAACTAGGTATTTTTAAGAAAATTTTGATCTTTTTCGATTGACGGACTGACAGACCAGTCTGTCGATAAAAACAAGCCTAGCGAAACTGGTCATCGTCGAAATAATAGAATGTGGATGTAGTTCCTAAAAAAACATCGTTTTGAATTCATAATAATTTTTCTTTAAAACTCACATTACAATCTGGGAATATTTTTTAAGCCACTGCTTTCTGAAGTTCGATTAAAATTCATAAATACTTCAAGCTGTGCGACTAGATCATGGAAATAGTAATAGCCATGTTGGGTCAATAACATATTTAAAACAACACCTGTCTCAACACTCCAACATATTCGATTTGTGTTTTAGTTCAACAACTACCCATCAAATATAATATTCCATTTAAACTGTCAAAGCAAATCGATCGTTCTTCATTTTGATAATATTCCATGATGGATTTTAGACTTTTATGTGAATTTTAAATTTTCAATGACAAGTTAAAAACTTGCGTAATATTATTTTTAACACATAATATACGAACCGTGATTCCCCTGTCAACCATTTTAGAATCGTTATCAATCAAAATACATAAACATTTTTTATAAAAATATAGTTCATCTTTATTTTAAAAACATTTTTATATAAAATTTGATTGATCGATTCACTTCGGCACATAACACATCTTTATGATTTAGGGCTTAATGTAAAATTTTACTTGAGATTACTTACTATACATTTCTATTTACAGCTTGTTTTGTTTCGAACATTTATGTAAAGTTTTCAATGTCGACGTAAGAACAAAAGACGATCCGAGATGTTGTATTATGAAAGTTTTCCAATCCCTTAAAAGAGCACATCCACAATTTAAAATGTTACAACACAGTTAATTTTAAAAATATAAAACAATATCATAATATTATAATTCATCACCATCGCCTAGTAAATCACAGTAATTTTATAATTATTTTCAATAAATGCTTAACAAAACAATCATGGCCATAAAACATTCCCTGTAACTTTGCAATTATCAAATTCTTATTTTCCTCGTTTCATATCAGATTCCCCCGATGTGGACTATCATTGGGTAGAAATTCTATCCATCCTCATCTCCACAAAATAACTCCCCTAGAATTCTAATGCCGGTTCGTTCAGCAGTGTGTGTATCCACTTATCTTGTGCCAATCCCAACGCCTTGATCTCTTCATTATGATTAGATGTATCAATGAGATACTATTCTCTCGTAAAATAAATAAAAACACAAAATTTCTCCCTGATAGCCAACCACGTACTAAACCAAACAAAATGGCCTCACGCAAGATGCTATCTCTCACCGCCTCACCATCCAGGCACTGCTCCTCTTCTCTTTCCCTCAGAAACAGCCTCAACACCAACGCTAACTGGCTTTCCTTTAATGCAGTCCTGACCGAAAAATTTGTTGAACTTAAACAATCCAGGATACATAGATCTAGTCCCCGCATAAACCTTCCGCCAACTCACATTTCTAACAGACGTGAGAGGAATCGCCATTAGAGCTGATCAAGCTAATCCAAATCCAAGTCCATTTTATGAAAGCACCAATACTAGAGCGAACGTCTAAAAGATACGAATGACATCCAAGTCATTATGTGGTAAAAGTGATCAATGGTTGAATCAAAACAAACTAAAAATCATGTGGTGCTACTTCAATATTATTACTGATAATATAAATCATATTTAGTGTACTTATTTATATTCATATTTTTCATTTGTTTCAAAGAGATTTGTTGTTCTGTATTTTTTAATGATCTGGTTTTAAGATCAAAGTCAGCATCATAAACATTTAAAATGTAGGTTGCAGATTGTTCAACTTACATTTACTGAACGGTTAGCTTAGCTTGTCCCTTCATTAGTCCTATATTCCTCCTCAGGTTACAAGCTATTTTAAGAGCTTAGTTCTTCTACATTTTATAATTTAAGATAGATATAATTTATAATTTAAGATAGATAAAAAATTCTCTCTTCTTACCACGCACGATTTATATTTACATGCACCTAACCTAAAACATCAGTTTCCCATTCATCTCCCAAAATTAGTCAAACATTACGGTACAACTGTTGCTATATAGGAACCTATCGTATAAACAACGGACTTTTCAAATCTAGATTGTGTCTATTTAAATAACTTTCGTACTAAAAAAAACATTTCCTTACAAAGAAAAAATAAAAATATCTCTGTAAACAAGTATTACCTTTTCATTTCGTGTCCGCTTTACTGTTGATATAAACGGAATCAGGACAGGGTATTTTATGAAGGGAGGAAGAGAATTTAAAGGGAAAGGGAGAACTTCCAACTTCCCCGACATTCCCATCCCTCTCTGCCCTATTCGCTCGCTCTCTGTCTCTCTCTTCGTGGTTGAAATCCTTCCTGTGTGGAATCACATTTTACCTGAATTTCTGAATATGTAGAGAATCCCCTGCTTAGTAGAAAGCGCATAGCAGATTTCGAATTAATTGGATAGAAATGACTATTAAATCAAACGTAACGACGTGTGTCAAGGAAGGAACTCTGTTTCCGAACAGCGGCTGAAATCGTTCACAGTGTTTAACCAACTTTGAAATATGTATTTATCTATACCTAATTCATATGCCATTAAATTTTACGGATTTAATTCTTATTAATAAAGGTAAATAAAGAATTGTACAACATGCTTTAAATGAATTTAAATGTTACAACCATAACCCTTGTGTGTTATAAAATATTAATAATAATCTTTTTTCATAGCCGGTAGTTGCTTATAAAAAAAATGTACCAAAAAATCTCCCCAAATATCGATCGATTTGATACCATCAATTAAAATGTTCTGAAGTTCGTTTGCTGGTAGGTTTCACAATTTATTCAGCCATAGGAAACAATGAACACTGACTCGATAAAAACAAAACGAGACCCATTCACCAAAATGATCGGAAATTTTATCATTCACACACAGGAGCGTATGATTATCAATTTCCTCTTTCTGCGCTGCGCCTGGAAAAAAATCTCAATTTTTCAGTTCGAGAAAAAAGGGGTGTAAAACCTGGCAAGATTTATTACCGGATAATTTTAATCGTAGAAAGTGTACGCGCACTGTGTAAATAGCGGTGTGAACATTATTTACTCGGCGCAGGGGCACACTACCAGTGATCAAAGCTAATTTTTCGTAGGTACCTACTTATTTATGTGAAACATTTCTCTACACTCAACAACCTTACCGGCCAACCGGCTTAACTTACTTACTTACTTCCGATGGCGCGTTTTTCTCTCACCAGTCCGATTCGCCTAACCTAATCAGATCAGTCAGAACATTATCCATTAGGCGCTATCTAAGGCTTCTTAAAGGTCTTACTCCGGTCGGTCTCGACGCAAACAGAGTCTTGATTGCTCTGGTTTCTCCGTCTCGCCAAACATACCTGATCCATGCTAGGCAATCGGCTTTCACGGTGCTCGTTATAAGGGGCTGCTACGTCATCGTAAGGATATTTTGATCAAGCTCCTGGTGAAAAACCAGGTCTGGGTCCCAGTATCATTCTTAGGATCCTATTCTCAAACCAGCAGATTCTTTGTGGTTCTTGAAGAGTCATTGTTCAAGACTCAGAAGCTTAACTTACACCCGAAATAAAAAATAATTCAATTGAAGAAATCAATATGTTTCAAAATTCTAATTTTGCCAAAAATGATTAATGTTATTCATATTTTTGAATGCTTAAATCGAATCAAATACACCTTCTGTATTGGTTGCTGGTGGTTCACTATTCTTCACACGCTTCAATCACATTTTAAATCACTCTCAACAATGAACAATTCATAAACAATCAACACGCAATATATTTAATTCTATTTTTTTTATGCGCACTGTAAAAAATCGAAATTTGGCGAAAAATTCTGGAATTGTTGTTGTTAATAAAATCGGCGTCAGATTGTAAGACAATTAAAGACTATTTTTTGTATTCAGTTATGATGTTTTGATACAATCGGAGTAACAAGATGAACTGCTGAAGTTCTACAGAATTGTAATAAAATGAAGTTGGTGTAAAAACAAAATATACAAGTGTTTTAAATTTCCTAAAATAATAATACACATTTAGTAATTTGTATTAACACCACTTTATTTGGTAACACCAACCGGTTTCGCTCCCGCCGGAGCTTCGTCAGAATGAGAGAGTAAAAACTTTTTTTACACAATTTTTTTTTAAACAGTTTTTACTCTCTCACCCTGACGAAGCTCCGGCGAGAGCGAAACCGGTTGATGTTACCAAATAAAGTGGTGTTAATACAAATTACTAAAAGTGTATTATGATTTTATATAATAATGTCACAAGTGCTTCATACGAAATTTTTAAATTTCAATTATACATCTGTTACAATATTACAATTTTTCAATGGTGAAGACTGTAGATGAGAATTTTGAATTCTCTATTATTCGAACTGGAAAGTGATGGATTTTTAAAAAAATCGTTTGTGTCACGTTTTATGGATAAGGATTTTTCCAGCCTAAAAGTTAGAGAGATCTGTTTTCTGGGTTGTCCTTTTGCCCAAAGTGAACCGAAATGTTAAAAACTTTCTGGTAACTTCCTTAAATAGGTAAGAGTTTATTTATTTGCTTTTCACACAGTTAGGGTTGACATTCCCTTCTCAACCCGAGATCGCGGCTTCCTCGGTTATCCGTATTACATGTACCTCTATTTTCCCCGATAAATTCCAATTTATTCTCCGTGAGGGAGTTAGCGTGTGAGATAATTTCTTTTTCCAGTGTTTTATGAGATACAAAATATTTTTCACGCCATTTAAATTTGTATTCCTTGAGATCGATGGCGTGTCAAGGTGTCTGAAAAATCTGGTCTGGAAGAACAAGCACATGCGTATCGACAGCAAGGTCAGAATTTATAAGACATGCGTGCGACCTAACATGACGTATACTGTAGAGACGCAGGCTATTGTCTGTAATGATCTCCAAAACAACAATTGCCAATCTACCCACCCATTTAAATGCAATTAACGGCTTTTATATATATACATATCTTCCATTTTGTATGTCATTAAAATCTTCATAAATATGGGAAAAATCGCAAATTTTATTCTTTAATACTGTTGATTATATGATTTTACGGAAATCAAGAAAATAACAATTCAAACATGGGAAGTGTATTTTGAGGACCTATTCAAGGATGTAAACGCCACCATAATCCTACCGATTGAAGAGACAACAGATCGAACTCTGCCTCGAGGACATAAATAAAAGAATAAAAAGTCTCAAAAACCGGAAAACACCTGACATCGATAAGATCCCCGGTGAGCTCATCAAGTATGGAGAAGATAAAATGTCAGAAGAAAGTCGCCTACTCTTTAACGAGATACTTTATTCATCAAGAATCCAGAAAAATGAAAAACTAAGAAAAAGTATCACTATACCGATAATTCTAGAAGCGCAAAAAGTCCAAACCAGAAAACTGTAGGGGAATATCGCTCTATGTTCAACCCTCGAGGTCTTTACGAATATCTTAGAAATTAACCAAATAAAATGGAGAACGTTATCATCAACATAGATGAGCAACAGGGATTCTGGAAAAATAGATCTACAACTAATGACATCTTTGTTGTAAGACAGGTAAATGAGAAGGCGATCGAGTACCTACAATAAGCCAGCTTTTATATGTTTCGCCGACCTGACTAAGGCATTCGACCGAGTGAGACTTAATGATATACTGGATGTCCTGTTGGGAAGAAATACAGCTCACAATGGCATAAATATTACACGAGAACTCAATACAAACACAAAAACTAAAATAAGAGTTGACGGAGAACTGTCCAAATCCATAAAACTCCAACAGGCATAATACAAGGAGACAATTTGAGCCCATTTCATTTCAACCTCATTATAGACGAAATAATAGGAGATGTCACATCACTTGGTTTGGGATACTGCATGGGGAAAGATGTAGTGAGCGTCATATGCTACGCGGACGATGCTGCACTGAGAGCAGAGCCAGAAGACAAATTGCAAAGACTTTTAAATAGATTCCAGACATCGGTCGCCAACTTTAATATGATAATCTCAGTTGAGAAAACAAAAACCGTGAAATTCTCAAAAGAACCCTTAGGATGCAGGTTATCCAGAATGCTGGAACAGGTTGCGAAGTAGTTAATATATCTGGGAGTGGATCTGCTCAGTCAAAATGATCTTGTCAGTGAAATAATGGGACAAGTCAACAAGGCTTCGACTGTATCAGGTTGTCTCGGGGAGATTATATGGATGGATCCCTCCAGAATCTCACACGCTGTGGCGCATTAGATTCCTGCTGGCTACCGTCCCCCTGGAAGACCGCCAAAGAGATGGAGGGATATCTGAGAGTCGACCTCCCAAGAGTGGCCAGCCTGATTACAGGAACAGACCAAAGGTCTAAAATAAAAAGAAGAAGAAGATTATAATATACAGTTTGGGGGTAGGTAAACTTATATGCATTCAACACACGCAAGGGCCCCCTCTACGTGTGGTGTTACTATAATTATAGCATCCGGCGCCCGTGAAAGTAATAATAATCGTATACCAAAACACTAAGATCGTATTATAATTCTATATAATATTTTTTTTTTAAAGCGTAGTTTTTATGAATTAATCATCTCAAGAGCAATGAAATGCATTATATTTTTTAATTTTTTCTTGTTGTTCTGAAGAAACTGCTACAACTATATTCAAAAAGATCGAATATATACGATGAAAAATCCCTCCAATCATTTTGTGTGACAGAATTAATGAGAATTATAAGAAATACTATGATTTTTTAATTATTCGCATTATTTGTAACAGGGCGAAAACTATTTTTTCTAAAAATACCCGTAAGTTTTACAAGTTTATTCTTAATAGAAGGTAACAAAATGTACAAAGCTGTTGTTTATAAAATTTATTGGACGCCAAAATTATGGAAAATCGGGGGAAAAAATTACTTTAACTAGCAAAGCGCATTATTTTAGCGCAGTATTTATGTGATTTAAAAAACAGCACAAATAATTTAAATGGTGTTTTAGTAAAAAAAAAATTCAATAACAATCAAAATTGAAGTATATACTCGTATAATAGACAATATGCTTTTGTAGTTTCAAATTTTGCGCACTTATTCGTTCCTAGAAAGGATTCAGACAATTACGACAATTACGGTGACGAATTATTAATAATTCTATAAAATTTTATTTATATGGTGGCGGGAGATGCCTATTGGTGGCGATGCGGTTCGCAACCCATCACACCGCGTCTCCCGCGGGGCGAAAAGCGAAGGATGGAGTGCCGCATCGGTTAAAGTGTGACAGTCCATTCTTTCTGCCTACCCTTTCGGGGAGACGGCGTGATGGTTAGTTAGTTAGTTAGTTAGTTTTATTTATAGTATCTACAACCAATGCAATCACTCAACATACTTGTGTCATTAAAAATAGGGTCTGCAGGCCAAATAGCATTCTCATAAAGCCAATAATATACTGCGTATTCATTCAGAAAGAAATTGTTAAACACTTTCTTTTAAACACTCTCCAACAAGAGAAAACAATACTCGAGGTGTGACCGTACCCTTAAGCCACACCGGAGTGCCTGGGTAGGCGCCAAGACACAGTTCGCTTGTGATCACGCCCTGTGGCGCGAACCCTATAATATGGCCGGTCCCATAGTACGCTATATGTTGGTTCCCCAGGTGTCCACCTAGCCTCCGACGATGCAAATTCCATAACACGACAGCCGCTAAAGCTTGCCTCAAACTAGAATTTTCTACAAAGTTCAAACGACTTAGGCGTCATAGAACCGAGAACAGTTCAGAGAACAAACCCCTTATTCTCATTGAAATATTTCAATTAGAGAGCGAAATGATCATCATCCGCATTAGATTATTGTCAATAAATTGCCCTTCTTTTATAGTCAAAATAATTCCTATTTGAATATATATAATTACACTTTGTATTACAACACATTATTTCACTTAACACAGACATGTTTCGGTTACAAGTAATCATCAATTTACACAATTTTAAAATGTTGTTAAAATTGTGTATATACTCGTATATAAAGGTAACTTGTAATCGAAACATGTCCATGTTAAGTGAAATAAAGTGTTTTCATACAAAGTGTAATTACATTTGTTCAAATATGAATCCACAACACAGAGTGAAGGTGAATATAAAGGAAAAAAATAATTCCTCTTCATTTTTAAGAAGCGGAGAGATTTTTAAAAAATAACTTGATTACACTTATATTTTTTGAATAACTTAACACAATGTAATGTAATGTATGTTTAATAATAAAATGTATATTTTATCTCGTAAGTGCATCGCATATTATTTATTCAAGATAACATTATTTTAAACAAGCATATTGACTTATCCTAAAATTCATATAGCTCCTCGTTTATCGTGTTTTCCTGTTATATCTTATTATTTTTTCTATGGTTTAAATTCTGTCAGTTTGTTAGCGGCGGGCTGTGTTATGATGAATTGTTTTACGTTTCATGAAATATGAATAGAATTATTTGTTATGTGTTAGCCAAAAATATATTCAAATAGTTGCATTTTTTTATCGAATTGAATATTCTAGAAAGCGTTCGTAAACCGACAAAATGTTTCTTAAACCAGTAGCTCCTCATGTGTTTGAAGCGATTGAGAGTTTGAACATAGAAGAGTTAACGAAATTTTCTGCTGAAGACATTCGTCCCATATTACCATGTCTTGTTCGAATGGCTTTAATATCACCAGTAGACATACCAAAATATTGTGCAGAAGCGAAGAAAGACATTCTAACCCTACTCGCGGGTGTAGAACTTGTCAATTCGATGGTTTCATTGCTATCAATCGAATTTCACGCCTTGGAACATGATTTGAAAAAAGAACAGCAAATGAGGTATTTTCTTTGAACGGATGTTTATAACATCTATTGATAAAGTCTTTAAAAATATTATTTTGATAACATATTTTTATTTTGATTTTTTCAGCACAAAGCGAAGAGGAAAATAGAATAAATATTTTGAATTCCTCTAACAATTTTTTTTTTACATGATCAATATTATTTTTTTCGATAATCAAATGATTTTACTGAAATCTCTTGATGGAAGTTCATTTTAAATAATAATTAAATAAAACGATGTTTTTTAACTACTTCCACTTTTGTCTTTATTTAGACAGCGACCGGTTTCGCCAGGCTCGCTGGCATCGACACACTGGTCCAGTCTGTCGATGCCAGCGAGCCTGGCGAAACCGGTCGCTGTCTAAATAAAGACAAAAGTGGAAGTAGTTAAAAAACATCGTTTTATTTAATTATTATTATTTTTTTCGTTATAAAATTTGATTACTTGTTTTTTCAGACAAAAGCCTGGTTCATCTCGGCAAGAATCATTCCTTATTCAGAATGTAGTGAATGGTTTAAGCAACGAATTCGAGCGCTCTGACTCTACTCGGAGAGTCCGACTCGTGCTGGCCGAGTTGCTCCAACTACAGTCGCAAGTGTCCGAGTACAACCAAAGCAAGAGCAACCCTCAGAGTAATGCGGAAGTGACGGTCAAACCGTCGGAACTCTTTGACAATGATGTTTACCTGGAGGAGATCTCGGATGTCATCTGCATTTGTCTGGCTGAACTGCCCGTTCTCTTGAATATCACCGACATATGTGAAACCTTGCTGTACGTGAATAGAGGTCCAGCCATCATTTGCTGGGTTGTAGCCAATATGCCTGATAGTTTTAAAGAAGGTAAAATTATTTTTAATATATCTCACTTATTTTATTCAAATCATGTTTACAAGAGATGGAAGAACTGAGAGATATATCGGAAGAATAAATGGTACACTTAAAGTCATTACGGTAAATAGAAATATATCGACTGAAGCAAAGATGGCAGTGCACAATGGAGTTCTAGTCCTGACCCTTATGTATAGAAGTGAAACTTGGAGTTGGCAGAAGAAGGATGAAAATAGGATAAATGCCGTAGAAATGAGTTCACTAAGAAGAATGTGCGGAAAAACAATGTATGATAGAATATCTAATGATGATATAAGAAAGGAATGTAAGGCGGATGAATACGTGATAAATAAAATTAAGAAAGAGTCACTAAGATGGTTTGGACATATAGAAGAATGGATGAGGGAAGAATGGTTAAAAAGATATATGCAAGTAGTGTGAATGGGAAAAGAAGTCGAGGAAGGTCAAGGAAGACATGGCATGACCAAATTGATCAATTACTGAAAGGCGGCCATGTTCGTAGTAGGAACAATCGACGAGCGTGCGTGTCATGATGTATGAATGTAGAAGAGGCACGAGAATTATACCAGGATAGAACAATGTGGCGATCCATCCTCTCTGCCTTCCCCTCCGGAAAAACGGCGTGATGGTTAGTTAGTTAGTCTCTTTTATTTATATTTATTTTATACCTGTTTTGAGCACTGCCGCCCAAAAGTCACATTGAATGTAGTTTTTTTTTTATAAATATAATGACAATGTATTTGTACAATATATAATAAAAATATTTACTACTGTGGTACATAAGTTATAGTGACAAATAATAGTAGAGAAAACACAAGGTTTGGGGGCAAAATGAAGAAAAAATATATAATAACAATGAAGGATTATAAGTATCCGATAATTATTTAATTTTCTTTTGAATTCATGGGTATTTTCAATATTTTTAAGGTTCAATGGAAGGGTGAAAGTGTTTTTTTCCGAGATAGAGAAAAGAATTTTGAGAATGCTTAGGGTTTCAGGATTTTAATGTTATTCTGATATCTTGCTGATATATTAACTTGAGCGTTATTTAAAGCATGAAGGGGTTTACAACGGAATAACTATTTTAAGTTTTATTGGGTATGTTCGATTTTTCAAAAGTAATTTTGATTTTTAAGCAAGCCCTTGCACGGCCCAGTACCATTTGGTCCACGGCCCGGGGGTTGGGGACCACTGCCCTAGACCACCACCTGGTATCTATGGATAATATTTTATTTACATGTTACATGTAACTAATTCCTTATAAAATGTTTTACAGTGACGTCTCATTTGGTCTGGAATGCAGACCGCAGTGAGGAAGATGGGGCAGGTGGTGCAGGACGAGCCCGCAGCCGTGCCCTCGCGCGACTGTGTGCCATGGCCCCTGGCCATGCCCTGAGTGTGCGAGCTCGCTGTGCCGATGCCTGCCGACTCCCCGCACTCGCTATATCCATCACACTCGATCACGCTGCTGCTGATGCTACCTCCACACATAGCGATGTGGTAAGATTACTTCTATTTTTAATTTTGATCCTTAACCCTTCATTTCATGATTTTTTAAATTTGAACAAAAACAGTATTTTCAGTTATTTATTACAAAATAAAATTTGAAAAAAATAATTTTAAAAAAGTGGTTTGTTTATTATTATACCATCAATAAACGGGAGATGTCTATTGGTGGCGATGAGGTTCGCAACCCATCACACCGCGTCTCCCGCGGGGCGAAAAGAGAAGGATGGAGTGCCGCATCAATAAAAGTGTGACAGTCCATTCTTTCTGCCTACCCTTTCGGAGAGACGGCGTGATGGTTAGTTAGTTAGTTAGTTAATAAAATGTGTTTTTGTTGGATTTACTAGAAAGATAAATTTGATAATATTTCATAGTATATTTTCTTATTACGTACAATTAATGGTTGACCATGATATGTATACTCGCCTGGCAATGTAACTATTTTATTTTTATTTTAAAATAATGTTTTGTTTAAACTCAAAATGTAATCAAATTGCCCTAGAAAGACAAAACATGTCATTCCCATAAATTATAATAAAACTTCTAGAAAACAGACATTTTCATTAGTTTTAATTGTGAAACTGTTTGGTTCTAAAAAACAAATATAGTGGTTGTATCTCAATAGAGACGAAGGTGTAAATTGTTTTTTGGAAACAGAATATGGTGGTCGAGGCGTTGGTTGGCGACTCTCATTGGTTGGGTTGAGCGACCGCTTTATGTAATACAACATTCCCTTTTCCACCCTTCTTACGACCACCACGTCTGACAAATTTTTGAAAGATGTATATATGCTATTATGTTGAGAAACACTTCACATATTTTTGTTCAATCTAATTAAGCAGAAAATCTTTATTAATGCAATGTGAAAGGCTACGCAATCGCAAATGATTAACCTGCAATGGGTTAAATTCAGTATTTGTCTACAAGTATTGGTAACATACAAGAAAATATAGTGGTGTTAACAAATTACACAAATATTTTTTATATAACATAAATTTTTCAGTTTGTAGCAAATTGCTACACCATGAAATGAAAAGTAGTTCAGATATTTTTCTTCTTCTTACACCTTGTAAAAATGAACATATTTTGTATCACCAGGTGGCATTCGTATCTGGCCTTTTACTAGGCAGCGAGCAATCAGCGCGGAATTGGGTGGCTAGCTTCTTACGCGGTGGCCAAAAGCGATCACGCTCCACAGAAGGAGGCTCTGGAGGACCAGGGGCAACGCGTCTTCGTGCCGAACTACTGCTCCGCCTACGTGCAGCCCCCACAGGCAGCCTGCAGGGCCCCGACAGAGCTCTCCAGGCCGCTGCCCTACTGCGACTTTACTGTGCCTTTAGGGGAATCGCAGGAATCAAGTTAATATTTTTTTTATTTATAAAAAAACGCTTTCTGTAACCATAACTTATTTGTAAATGGAGCTTTAAAAACAGTTATTGGAAACAAGAATTTATGAATGAAAATGAAAATGGCCGTTCACAATGGAGTTCTGGTCCCAACCTTTATGTATGGAAGCGTAGCATGGAACTGACAAGAAAGAGGAGAGCAGAATAAATGCGGTAGAGATGAGATCCCTAAGACATATGTGGTAGAATGATGTATGGCAGAATCTCAAATGCTGATATTAGAAAGGAATGTAGAGCGAAACAAAGTATTATGAACAAAATTATGAAAGAATCGCTGCGTTAGTTCGGACATATGGAGCGATGTAAATGGAGTACGGTGTTGAGATAGGCCGAGGAAAACATGGCATAACCAAATTAATCAAATTTTAAAGGTTGGTCATGTTACAAGCCGGAAAAATCAACGTGCGTGTATGTCTCGCTGTGTGAATGGAGGAAGCTAGAGAAGCATGTCAGGATAGAGTAGTGTGACGATCCCTTCTCTCTACCTACCCCTGTGAAGAAACGGTGTGATATTTTGTTGTTGTTGTTGTAACTTATTTGTATATTTTGCACAAATCATGTATCAACATAATTAAACGTGCATAATGTTTTTATTGAAAATTTCTTTCTAGATTTCAGGATGAAGAAGTAGCTTGCCTCGTTCGCCTGGTAACTTCCAAGCCTCCCCCCACTCCTGCAGGGGTTCGCTTTGTGTCCCTCAGTCTCTGCATGATCATCGCTTGTCCTTCGCTTATTGGTAACATTACATTTTTTATGTTGTGTCTATAGAAACTTATTTATTGATTGCATATAGAAACACATATTTTTTCCTCAGCTTTCAACAGACCCTAACAAAAGACACACTTGATTATGCTATAGAAATATGTCACTCTATGAAATTATTATTTAACTTATTTTTTACAGTTTTTTCCCTAAAAGATTTTTTTTCCAGCTTATATGTATTTTTTATTTATTGCTTTGATATATATGCCTTTGTTAATTCAAATATTTTTCTAGCATTACCAGAACATGAGAAGAAAGCTATAGAGTGGGTTCAGTGGCTTGTTAAAGAAGAAGCATACTTCGAAAGGTAATGCTAAATTATAAAAAAGGTTTTTTATTAAATCCATTAGGATTCATTTAAAAACAGTGTCTCGACAAATGACTATGAAGAAATGCAATTGTCTCTCAATATACTAAAGTTTTCATTGTTAGAAAACAAACTCTTTAGAATCTTATTTAAGTGTTGTTTTTTTTTTTATCCAATACAGTGCCTCAGGGGTGACGGCTTCCTTCGGTGAGATGCTGCTACTGATGGCCATCCATTTCCACTCTAACCAGTTGTCGGCTATTTGTGACCTTGTTTGCTCCACGCTAGGTATGAAGGTACCTATTCGACCCAACAACATGTCACGTATCAAACAAGTCTTCACTCAGGAAATATTCACAGAACAGGTATACATAAACACGATTTCTTTAAGAGCATCCTTTCAACAAATTTTCTGAAGGCGTGACTCCTCAAATTTTATTTTTTTTCTTTTCTTATTTTGAAATATATATTAACCCTTACCACTCCATTATTTTTTAATGTTATTGTCAGCCAACTCTAATTTAAATAATGTCAAAATATTTTTATTGATACGTAGTTACAAAAAAATCGTTAAAAATTCATACTTCCTATAGTTTTGCATAGTATGGTACTTTTTAATACAATCTCCAGGATGGAGACCAGGTTTTCTGGAACAGGTCTCACAAAACCACACTGTTCCCTGTCTTCCCCCTGGAATCTTTCTGTTACTGCACACAGTACAGTCTTTAGAACCTTCGTCCAGTTTCGCAATGAAGTGGGGCTTGTACTCTAATAATCACGCGAAGTTCCCGTCATTTTAGGTTATGTGAATTTGCAAGGATTATTTTATAGTAAAATAAAAACGGAAAACAGTCAAAATCTTATTAAAACATGAAATTAAATGTTTTTTTTATCGAATAATCACAAGAAACAACGACACGTGTCAAGTTTTGCGCGCGAAAATACACCGTGCGCGCAAGTCTTATCTTGTCGGCCGCCAGCCAACAACTGAGTTGTAGCGTACATACAGCGATGTCGGCTGGCATTCTACAAAGGAGTGATAAGGGTTAAAATGACTCGTCTATTTTACGTAAGTTATGATTTTTGCTTACTTTATTTACAGGTTGTGACAGCTCATGCAGTTAAAGTTCCAGTGACAGCCAACTTGAATGGAAACATCCCGGGCTACCTTCCTGTCCACTGCATCCACCAGCTGCTCAAGTCACGAGCTTTTTCCAAACACAAAGTTCCAATCAAAAGTTGGATATACAAACAGATCTGTAACTCCACCTCGCCGCTGCATCCCGTTCTTCCCAACCTCGTGGAGGTTTACGTCAACTCAATACTCTTTAACAGCACAAAAGGCGCAGTTGAATACGTTAATGAACCCATTACAGAAGAAGAAATAAGAAATGTTTTCCGAAATTCTGTATTTGGGGCACACTTCGATAGCAAAAAGAAAGTTTACAATCTTGAAGAAATGGAAATTGACACCAGCACAACTGAAGAAATTACAATTGAAAAGCCGAGTCTGACTTCGCAACTTCTTCTTTTATACTATCTCTTATTGTACGAGGATGTCAGGCTAACAAACACGGCAGCACACATTGCCAGCGGTCGTAAAATCAAATGCTATTCCACAACATTCTTATCAGAGCTGCCCATTAAATATTTACTTCACCAAGCGCAGAGAGATCAATTGAGTTACGGTGGACTCTTCAGTCCACTTCTTAAACTCTTAGCTACGCACTTCCCTCACCTCTCTCTTGTAGATGATTGGATGGATGATCACATATTTGGTGACGCACAGCAACCCTCCATGTCCTCAGATACTGTTGTCACTGAGTTTGCTATTATTGAAGCTTTTTCTTGTATAGAAACCAGCCCTTCGAAAACTGGAAAAGTTTTGAAACAAATGTTGATGAAAAACCCAACTGATATATGGCCATACGCCGAGACATTTGTATTTTATTTTAAGACTATTCTCGGAGATAAAGTTTCCAGACACATCCAGGAGTTGTACCGGCAGGTGTGGCTGCGCCTTAATACTGTGCTTCCGAGATGCTTGTGGGTTATGTCTATAAACGCACTCCTCAATTTAAATAGCACATCAAAAAATGTAATCCTTACTCAAGAAAACATTCTAACTGACCCTCTGCAGGTATTACGGTGTGACGTACGGATATTTAGATGCGGGCCTATCCTGAAGATAGTCCTAAGGATTTTAGAAGCGAGTCTTGCAGCTTCTAGAAGTCAGCTTGCGAGACATTTACATGATAAACCTTTATTAGAAAAGGCTGGTCAGCTAACTTCAGATTTAGAAAGAGAAGAACTTAAAAATGCTCTTATAGCTGCACAGGAAAGTGCTGCCCTTCAAATACTATTGGAAGCTTGCCTGGAGACTACTGAAGACAAGGCCCATCCAGAGCTGATGTGGGCGCTCAGAGAAGTTAGAAGCATTGTTTGCTCATTTCTCCATCAGATATTCATAGCTGAGCCTTCGCTAGCAAAACTAGTGCATTTTCAAGGTTACCCCAGGGAATTGTTGCCTGTCACTGTTCAAGGAATCCCTTCCATGCATATTTGCCTGGATTTCATACCTGAACTTTTAAGTCAAGCCTCTCTAGAAAAGCAAGTATTTGCCATAGATCTGGTGTCCCACGTGTCTATCCAATATGCCCTGCCGAAAGCAATGTCAATAGCTCGCCTTTGTGTCAACACACTTTCCGTATTGCTTTCAGTTTTGCCGTGTGATTTAAGAGTTGATTTATTTCAACCAGTTCTTCCATCTCTGGTGCGAATTTGCACTGCTTTCCCTCCACTCTTGGAAGACATAACCTCGCTACTAATGCAATTGGGAAGGGTTTGTGAGTCTCAGGCGTCACTGGGTCACTCATGGAACGATGTTAGTATTTCGGGAGAGCTGGCATACACGCCATCCAAGATGCAGGAGAAAACCAAAGTACTTATGGCTGAAGTGTTATGCAGGGACATCCAGCACACTATGAATGAGATCATCAAGAAAGCTGTGCTAAATGATAAACTTTATTAATTAAGTACTACGACCCATATACCAAAATCAGTTTATGTTACAGTGTGTGTATATAAAAATCTCTTAAATAAAAAAATTATGTAAATGTGTTATTACTTTACTATGTACGAGGCATATCTAGAAAGTAAATGTACTGAGGCTCTCAGGACCGGATGGATTTTATTTTCGACATGTTGGCGACACTTCCGTGTAGCCTGACCCTTCCCCTCCGCAACGAGACCGGTTCGAGGTCAGTACGTTGAGAAGTGTCGACGCGACAACACGTTTCGTGAAAAATGTCAATCCAATCTCCCGCCAAGTGCGAAATACGCGGCGCCGGGCAAGAGTTTTTGAGGCGCTGCAAACTCCATGGAGATGAATTTCTCCGCTCCATCGTTACTGGAGATGAAACTTAGATTGCACACTACACGCCTAAAATCCAAAAGGCAATCTCAACAGTAGCCTCTCCACACTCCGCCAAAAAGTACAAAACCACAATTTCAGCCAAGAAAATCATGGCATCCGTGTTTTGGGACTGTCAAGGCATAATTTTAATTGAATATAAGTCTCAAGGGGAGACCATCAACTCTGCGAGACCCTAAAAAAAATTGCGGAGGGCGATTCAGAACAAAAGGAGAGGCATGCTGACAATGAGAGTCTGCCTGCTGCACGACAATGCCAGTAGGAACTGCTCGCCTCGTTTAAATGGGAAGTCCTGAACCATCCCGCGCATTCCCCTGACGTAGCAGCTTCAGATTACTATCTCTTTACCTCCCTGAAGCTGCACATGGGTGGAAAAAGGTTTTCAACCGACGAGGAGGTGGAGAAGTGGACGAAGGGGTTCGAGGAAGACATCAAAAAGTTGATACCCCGCTTCACCACCTGCATTGAGAGGAATGGTGACTTTGTCGAAAAATAGCTTACATATGTACTACGGTAACCACGTAATTTTTTTGTTCAATTAAGAATTTATATATTTATTCAATGTTTGGAAAAGACTTATAAAATTTTTGATATTTTGTAATTATAATATAGTTGCCCCCAAATTTTTATTCAACATTACGGCCTGGTAAACAGTGAATTCGAGACGGCGCGGCATTGTGCCTACAGTTTTTGTCCATGACTTCAAGCTGTCATCTGTCAACGCTTTTACACATTTTTTATCTGTGACTGGTAACGTGGAAACGACAATGCTGCAGTGCTGAATTTCGAATCATAACCTAATCTTAGGTTTTTAAAGAATATAATTAGTCACAACCATCAGATCGTGCCATCTGATATGTTTTTTATTAGAAAACTAAATATTCCTAACATTTTACTTAGCATTTCAAGATCGAATCACAAAAAGTTGCCCAAAGGTAGTTCTGCAGCTATGAATAATGCTTATTTCAGATTCGTTGAGGGTGATGAAAATTTCGAATTAAGTTTTATTTATGCTCATCCTCTTTTGAGAATAAATAAGCAGTTTAATTTTTCTCGAAAAAGGGATGAAAATGTTGGTACCTTAATAACAAGAATTACTACAAATGTTATGAAAGTTGTTTCAAAAAAGATAAAGAAAAAGGGTAAAAAAGATATGACAGTCCCTGAAGAGAATAGTACGTCCGTTGATGTAAAACTGGTCCAAAATGGAGAGGAAATTTCAAAGGATGCTGTTTGTGTTCAATCAATAAATGAAGATGTTGTAATGTGTATTTCTGAAGACAAATACAAAATTGTTATCAATGCTCCGTGGGTTCTCACTCTAACGTTGCCCGCCTCCATCCTAGCTGGTTTTATTGTTTACCCAAACAAGTTTGATGGACTTTTTCTCCAAAGGAATACGAGCAAATTTGAGTGGTATTCCACTGATGTAGATACAAATGATGTTCCCACCACGAACTGGCACAAAGTGGGAGAAGGCTACACCTATTTCAGCACGACAGCTGATATTGGAAAAAAACTCAAAGTTGTTTGTACCCCAGGTATGTAAAAAAATTCATGATTGTTTTTTTTATTATTATTTATTTGATGTAATATGGGAGTATCGTGAGAGGACTCTCATTATTGATACCCCACTATTTATGACGTGAGCTATTTGCCTGACACTATTTATGACATGAGTTCTTTTAAACATTATTATAACCAATAAATATACTTATTGTAGTTTCTGAAAATTATACATAAAATTACTTAAAACTTATTGATTGCTTAGATTTTTGTTTTGTTAAACTCCATTATAATTATTATAATAATAAACGCAAATGTTTAATGGTTTTACTTGATTGTAAAATCAAGTAAAACCATTAAACATTCAGAGGGGTAGGCAGAGCGGATGGATCGCCACAATGCTCTGTCCTGGCATACCTCTCGGGCTTCCTCTACATTCATACATCGTACCATGCACGCACGTCGATTATTCTGACTTAGAATCTGACCGCCTTTTAGTAATTGATTAATTTGGTCATGCCATGTTTTCCTCGGTCGTCCTCGGGTTCTTTTTCCACTCACGCTGCTTGGGTACAACTTTTTAACCATTCTACTCTCATCCATTCGTTCCATATGTCCAAACCATCTCAGGGATCCTTTTTTAATTTTATCCATGATGCAGTCATCTGCCTTGCATTTCTTTCTTATTTCATTGTTTGGTATTCTGTCATACAACGTTTTTCTTCACATTCTTCTTAGTGATCTCATTTCTAGCTACATTCAAGCTACATCAATTACATTATGTACTATATTACTTCAGGTACCTATATAAACAGCCACGGGTGTGATCACAGTTACATTTTATAATGCCTTAGCAAGAGCGAACATGTCTTCCACATTAAGTATAATAAAACTTTTAAACTAGGATATTTTCATTTGTCCTTTACATTTTTCCTACTTTTTTTATCTAATTTTTCTTACATTCAATTCTTAATTGCAGTTGTAAAGCTTCAATAATTTATTTTATTACAAAAGCTCCTAAATCCTCTACTCTATCTCCCCTCTATTTTTATAGTATTTTGTAAGTCTTCTTCTTCTTTCTTCTGTCACACCTCTGTGGTGCATAAGACCTCAAGGAACTTTCTCCACCCGACTGAGGTGTGCGATAGAGTTGGATTTTGTATACGAGTATATCAATAAAATGCAAATATCAATAATGTGCAAATATATCAATAAAAACATGTATATTCTTCTTTATAGGTAATGGATCTGAATATGGCCCTGAAATGGAAGCTATATCTTCTACCAATGTTGAAGCTGGACCTGGTTTTTGCCCATTTGAAAATCGTCATTCTTTTACTCAAGAATATCTCTCTGGGAATTGGTAAAATTTACTTTATAAACCCAATATGAAATTTTGACACACAGTGTTAAATTGTTAATGATCAGATTTTAGAGTAACATTTTGTCTACTGCCATCTGAATTAAATTTAAATTAAACACTAAATCTCAAAATTCTATGATGATATTTAACTTTTGTGCTATTGAACCTAACTTACTCGTAACAGTTTCAGAGTTGTATCGTATAACATTCTAGCAGATCTCTACTGTGATTCTGACTTCACTAGAACTGTGCTCCATCCATATTGTCCTGCATATGCCCTGCAACATGACTACAGAAAGCAACTCATATTTAAAGAACTCTTAGGTAAATATTCCAAACAATTATTACTTACTAACTAACCATCACACCGTGTCTCTGAAGGGTTAGGCAGAAAGAATGGACCGCCACACTGTTCTGTCCTGACATACATGTCTCACATTTACTCTGCATTCATCATCGTGCCATGCTCGCTTGTCGATTTCCTAGACTCCTCACTTGACCGACATTTAATATTTGATTGATTTGATAATGCCAAGTGTAGCGGACAGGAGTGGACTGTATCTTTTTTCCTTAGGACGCAAGTCCCCTCAGGATTCGGAGAATATGTAGGTATTATGATACGTTAAATAATACACTGTAAGTTTGTTCGCCATGTCACGGGTGACAAGTCTCGCAAGGGTAATCTCGTAGCTCAAGCCTCTGAATAGTCAAAGCACAGAGAGTGATTGGACCGAGAAATTGGAAAGCTCAAGTACTCGGCGCCGATACCGTGTCGCCGACTTGGCGATTGGTGCCTGTGATTGGTTACGGCGGTTAGGGCTGTGATTGGTCCTGCACACCCTACCGCCGGCTGTATCCATTGCTTGCTCTATTCGCCGTCTGGCGAGAGTACTCTCTCCGTTCCCTCAGCCCCATCGGTATTTCCAAAATCATTCTAAATTACGTCCCCTGCGAGAGCTCGCACGCCGTCACACTCATTTATTTCACATTAAATTAATAATGCATTGTACATTTAAATTCTTAGACACTACACATAAACATACACACTACAGATAAATTCTAACATATTACAAAATATTATAATTAAGTCGCAGAGGAGGATCCGGTCCGTTACACCAAGTTTTCCTCGGCCTTCCTCTGTTTCTAGCTCTGATCACATCGTTTACATATACCTTTTTCACCATTCTGTCTTCACTCATCCTTTCCATGTATCCAAACCATCTTAACGACCCTTTCATTATTTTGATCATAACACTTTCATTTGCACTGCAATTACATTTGACACTATCATATATGTTCTTTCCATTTCAGGGTATCATAGTGACATTATTTGCTTGCAAGAAGTTGATAGCAAAGTATTTGATTTGGATCTTCTACCTTTCCTGACTGAGTACTCATACGAAGGAGTCTTCTCTAAGAAGGGACACACGGTTGCTGAAGGATTGGCTTGTTTCTTTAGAGCAGAAAGATTTAAGTAATTACTAGATAACCTATTTAAAATACTATTAATTCAATCATGAAAACAAATATAATTATAAATAATATATAACCGTTAAGTGATATTAAGTGAAGAGTGAATCATGAAAATTGCAATGTAGAACACGGAGTATTTGTCGATATTAGTTTATTTTATTGCATAAAATTGCAACGTAACGCTCAGGCGCTGCGTTCTTTAGTATGCGTTGGACAGTATTAATCCATTTTAATTAATACAAATAAAAATGTCTGTTTTTTAGAAGTTTTATTATATTTTGTGGGAATCACATGTTTCGCCTTTCCAAGATGATGCCTTAGAACAGTGTTCCGCAAAGTTTTCTCACCTACGGCACACCTAAGTTCTTCCTAAAATTCCGCGGCACACCAAAAACTAAAATTCGATCTGGACGTAGACGTCGATCAGCTCGGGAAACGTTGGTAACCTTTTTTTGCAAGCAACTTCCGGCCAGTAGAAATCTGCGAACCTTTTTCACGAAAAAGCTGAATAGCCTAAAAAAAACAATCAAAAAAAGATCACCAACGTTCCGACTAAATATTTTTTTCTTTATGTATTTGGCCACAGCACACCTGATCCGGCTCGCGGCACACCGTTTGCGGAACACTGCCTTAGAAAGGCGAAACATGTCATTCCCATAAAATATAGTAAAACTTAAAAAAAATAAACATTTTCATTCGTATTAATTATTAAATGTGCAATTTTACTTCATTGTTCTACAAACATTAAATTATTATATTATGTTGGTTGATATTTGTCAATTATTTGCATTTTATTTAATACCATACCACCTTGCAAAACAAGCGAGAACAGTAAATATTCATTTAGGGTACGGCCACACCGAAGTGCCAGGGTGGCGACACC